>CAIGQV010019171.1:4506801-4518678 GCA_903798115.1 Danio jaintianensis
ACACACACACACACACACACACACACACACACACACACACACACACACAAAACAAGTTGAAGTGTAGAGTGATTCCTGTGGGAAATGTGGCACAAAAACTCTTAAAACGTTATTTTTTTTAACATGCTCGATGCACGATCACGTCCAACCACAGTTAAATCGCTAACATATGTGTGCTGGAAAACGGTTTTCTTTGAAAAACAGAATTTTAGGGACTCTAAGATCACAGTGCCAGTCGGTACTTCCCAAGTCATTTGCTGAGTTCAAAGACCCTCTGGATGAACTTGTGTCTTTGTTTCAGAGTCTGCTAAAAGCTCTGCTTCGTTCTGATGATGAAAAGATGTTTTTTTGAATGTGTTGTTTGTGGCCTGAGGTCCGAGTTCACTAATGTTTCTAAAAAGTTTTGAGTCTGGTCTTGAGTTGTAGCATTTCAGCTACAGATATCCGGTCATGGTAAAAACTCAAGCCCGTCAGAAGCTCGATGTCTCTGATTCGTGATACGTGAAGCTGAACCCAGTCCTGGAACCATGAGTAGTCGGTGCCATTCTGGAGAAAGAAATGATAAAACAAAATGGAAGTGTAAAAAATAAATGCATAATAATAATTCATTTAATCAGGGGTCGCCACAGCGGAATGAACCGCCAACTTATCCAGCATATGTTTTACGCAGCGGATGCCCTTCCAGCTGCAACCCATCACTGGGAAACATCCATACACACTCATTCACACATATACACTACGGCAATTTTAGCTTACCCAATTCACCTGTACTGCATGTCTTTGGACTTGTGGGGGAAACCGGAGTACCCGGAGGAAACCCACGCGAACACGGGAAGAACATGCAAACTCCACACAGAAATGCCAACTGACCCAGCCGAGGCTCGAACCAGCGACCTTCTTGCTGTGAGGCGATCGTGCTACCCACTGCGCCACCGTGACGCCCGCATAATAATAATATAATAATATATATATGTATAGAAATGTAACAGTCTGATTCATTATTTTGGAAAAGAAAGAACTGGAATTAAAAAACATTGTTTTTGTGTGTCTCTTTACATGCGAAAGAGGTGCTGTTCCCCACCCCTTTGCAGAAGTTGGCGGGGCATTTACAGCGTGTGCCTCAGTTACTCCAGTAAACAATTTACAAAATATTTGCATGCGCTTCAAAGGGTTTTCAGTTTGATATACACTTAGATATATTTTATTCTGAGTGCACAAAGGATGTGTACATAAAGCAAAAGTTGCATGTGTATTAATTTAAATTCCCTTTCCCATCATATGACAAATATGCTCAAGGCAATGTCAAATCCAAGGTAAAACACACAAATTCCCATAATGTTTGGATAAGTGAGTTAATGTAAATAGTTGGAGAAGAAATCGCATGTGTATCAATATATTAGATCTGTACATCCCACTATACAACTCATTTAAATCTGGGATATCATAATGTGTACATTCCTGCAGGATAATAGGACTATAATCAAGTTTGAGAAAGCTCAGAAACTGTGCTCAGGGCCAGTTTTAGACTTTTTGTCACCCTAGGCGAGATTATATAGTATACCATTGTAAAACTAAAGTATACTACAGTATTTATTGCAGTTGATCAGTTCACAATAATTAATGCGACATTATTGTGTAGCATATTAAATTGTAAATACTATAGACTATTTTAAGGGATGTAACCAATAACAATGGTCCTAAAGTGTTTCCTCACATTAACATTTTTCATTTCCATAGCTTCCGAGAATCCAAAAAGGTCCACATATTGATAAAAAAATGTTATGATAGCTGTTTTACCGTAAAGTTGTGATTGAATTGCATCTTGTTACAGTTATGAAATAGTTTGATAACAAGCAGGAAATGTTCATGGGCTAATGTCATTATCACATTGAAATGGTCTACAGAATACAACAGAATACACTTTACTATAGTATGGCTCAAAAACATTCATGTAAAAACATTCAGTATTTATTATGAATTGCTTTAGTTTTTGTGTAATCCCGGGGGTAATCTGAGGGTTTTCTCCTCCAGAATATCATTTAAAACCACCCTGTTATCGTACATAACAATGTGTTATACTTTAAATAATTGTGTATGTAATAAAACAATGCAATCGGGACAAAAATGTATTTTAACATCTTGAATAAATACCAAAACTCCCAGTTCGCAGCCCATTTGGGTTCATAATTGTCGAAGGGTTATTTAAAAGTAACATTTCATCTGAATTATTTGTGCCCCCTTCAAAAACTGCTCTTGAGAAATTTTATGTTTAATGTCCCCCTATAAAAAGTGGTCATGATATCCATGGAGATTAATAATTTTACGATGCCGATTAACAATAATGGGTGTAGGGTCATTTACCTATGGTTAGAAACGGTACTGACTGGAAAATCCTAACTTCAGAAATTGTTTAAAGTACAACAGGATCTCTATTAAATAAGTATTTAGTCATGCAGCCATGCTGTTAATTTAATTAAACTCAGCTTACTGAAGAAAGTATTATCCCCAAAAAGTGAAGACTTGCCAAAATTCTCAGAGACAGAAATCGGGCAAAACAAGGATAAACACTGGTGCTATTTTTACAAGATGGAGGGTTTTGATAGACTGTTTGGGCTTTAAATGAGACATTTCTTCTCGTCAGTTAAGCTAAAATCAAGTTTTGCCACATGTTAGTTCTTCATTGTCAAGCTCTGTATAAAACAGGGTTGGGTACCAAAACCACTAGTATCAATATGACTGAGATGCAAGAGACTGAATGAAGTTGTTAAGCTGAAATCAGGTGAGGAAAGTATAGAACTAAAATGTGCTTCTTTCTAAGAGGAAATCAACCGAGTAGGATTTATAGGTAGTAGGTTTAGAATTCATCACATACGTTTTAAATACACCTGCTGACCCCCTGCATGATTTAATTTTAATGTGACCGCTATTTAGAATGCGTCATTTTAAAGTTTCCGTGGTGGTGACATGTCAAGTTTATCACATGACACACTGCAACCTGATAATTTATGTAAATATTGTTTTTGTTTCTTTTCCCCCCTTTTCCGCAAATATCGACAAACATCCTGATTATTTCATGAAATATTTGATATTCCAATTGTCAAATATGTGTATGAACGTACTTCATCATTTAAATATTTTAATAATGATCATTTTTATTTTATCTATGATCTATTGTTGGGTGTCTCCATGTTAGTCTGCGCTGCAGGGGAGAGATTAGAGCTGCTGGATTTACAACATGCTGATTCATCAACAGTGTAGTAACATAAACAGTGTTTAACGTACGTGAATGAAGTGCATTGTCTGATTATGTATAAAAAACTCATTACTATTGAATCTCCATAGTCATCAGCATGTATTTTACGAACCAGAAATGCTGTTTTGCTAGCAGACAGAGTTTTTTCATATTTCTGCGCATACTTTTGTAAAAAAATATCGAATTTACACAGAATGATTTTGAGAGTATAGAAACAAAACAATTAACACATGCAATACTCACTCTCACAAATACTCACAAATACTCACTATTTAACTTTTATCTAAGGTTTATAACGTAAATTCAATGAAGTATTTATTCATTCATTCATTTTCTTTTCGGCTTAGTCCCTTTATTAATCAGGGGTCGCCACAGCAGAATGAACCGCCAACTTATCCAGCACATGTTTTTACGGAGCGGATGCCCTTCCAGCCACAACCCAACACTGGGAAACACCCACACACTCTTGCACACATATATCCACTAAAAGACAGAAAATATGGCTTTACAAACTGTATTGTGCAAAAATCCTATAATAAAACATTTGCATATTATTCAATAATATTACTGAAATTAATATAAAAACCGAGTATATACATATATACATGTATTTACACAAACGTTTACACAAGTTTTAAAAAAAATGACTCAATAATGGGCTAAAAATTTGTGGATTTCTGTGGGTGCAGATTCCGTATGAGCCTTCTTTATGTGTATATAATGTGTCAAACCTACAATAAATGTTATTTGTTTGAAAACACTTATAAATTGTTATATTTACTGCATTTATACAACAGTATTGGTGAAAATAATACAAAATTTCATGTATCACTTCACAACCTTGATTGTTAGTGCTTGTGTGGTAAGCAAATACCTTAAAGGTTTTCATTTTTGGGTGAACTATCCTTTTAAACTAACACAAGTGCGGCTTGAGAGTTAAAAAATGGTTAACAAGTTACCTAACCAGCCAGTTACTCAATACTTCCTCTGTATATTATACTAATTGTTGTGGTTTAGATCATGAATGACTGAGTACATACATGACATGTTTCCAGATGATCAGGCCGATGAGGCAGAATGAAGCTCACAGCGTCTAGAGGACCTTCACACTGGTGGACGGACAGAGACGAGTTCTTACAGCTTGTAAGAATCATGAAGAAATGTGTAGGAATCGGCGCTCCATTCCTGAAAGCAGAGGAGAATCATCTGCATCTGCTTATGTGGTCAAGTACTTGTTTTTTTTACATTGTTTGGCCACCAGTGGGCAGTATGGACAGTTTGTAATATACTAATAGAGAACCTACTGTATAAAATCTGAAGTTTATTTTTAAAGATCACTTAAAAATGAACATTTAGTGGTTCTAAACTTCTGTTGAACATAAAACTCAATATATTATGTTGGGAAAAAAAGCCACTGACATCCATAGTATGAACAAAAATACTATGGAGGTCAATGGATGTTTTTTTTCCCAACATTCTTTAGTACTTTATATCTTCCTTTGTGTTCAACAGAAGAAAGAAACTCTGACAGGTTTAAAACAAGTGGAAGAGTAAATGATAACAGAATTTTCATTTTTTTCACCTAATAAGACTTACACACACACACACACACAAAATAAGATTTTTGCTGCTTTTTCAAACTACTTAATTTAAAATGAGCTGAAACAACACAATTCTTCAAATAGTTTTGGACAACTTAATTGTTTTAAGTTCAATCCACTTAAATGTGTTACATTAACTTAATGGGGCAGCACGGTGGCTAAGTGGTTAACACTGTCGCCTCACAGCAAGAAGGTCGCTGATTCGAGTCCCAGCTAGGTCAGTTGGCATGTATGCATGTTCTCCCTATGTTTGCGTGGGTTTCCTCCGGGTGCTCCGGTTTCCCCCACAGTCCAAAGACATGCGGTATAGGTAAATTGAATAAACTATATTGGCCGTAGTGTATGTGTGTGAATGAGTGTTTCCCAGTACTGGGTTGCAGCTGGAAGGGCATCCGCTGTGTAAAACATATGCTGGCTAAGTTGGCGGTTCATTCCGCTGTGGCGACCCCTGATGAATAAAGGGACTAAGCCGAAAGAAAATGAATGAATGAATGAATGAATGAACATTAACTTAATCGATTTGTGTTGGGACAACATGAATGAATTGTGTGGAACGCTGCATTTTTTATAGTGTACCTGAAATAGATTATTAATGCCTATTTCTTTAAAGAAATTTATATTTTTATTCAGCAGGGACGCATTAAATTGATCAAAAGTGACAATAAAAGACATTTATAATATGAAAAGATTTAAAATAAAAGCTGTTCTTTTGAATTTTATCACTTCGTTTAAGTATCCTGAAGAAAATGGTTTTCATTCAAATGCCACACAACTTTTTCTTAACATTGATAACAATAAGAAATGTTTCTTGAGCATCAAATCAGCATACTAAAGTGATATCTTAAAGATCATATGACTGTCTGAAGACAAGATTAATGGTGTTGAATTTTTTTTTTTTTTATCAAAGCAATACACTTCTAATATGAAAAAATAAAATATCTAATATAATATCTAATATAAAAAATCTCTTAATAATAATAAAATAATAATAAAAAATTCTTACCAATTTTGAACAATGTTACATTATACAAATTTACATTTAAAGAGTGCTTAATATAATATAGTGTTTATTATCTATAATAATATAATATTAATATATTATATACTATATAATAATATAACTAATCCTTCGGCTTAGTCCTTTTATTCATCAGGGGTCGCCACAGTGGAATGAACCGCCAACTTATCCAGCATATGTTTTACATAGCAGATGCCCTTCCAGCCGCAACCCAGTACTGGGAAACACCCATACACGCTCACATTCACACACATACACTACGGCCATTTTAGTTAATCCAATTCACCTGTACCGCATGTCTTTGGACTGTGGGGGAAACCGGAGCACCCGGAGGAAACTGCACACGAACGCGGGGAGAACATGCAAACTCCACACAGAAATGCCAACTGGCCCAGCCAGGACTCGAATCAGCGACATTCTTGCTGTGAGGCGACAGTGCTAACCACTGAGTCACAGTGCCGCCCCATTTTGTTTTACTGCGATATGTATTGCGATATGAATAGAATTTCACCAGATAATTTGAAAAGCTCTATTTGGGAAGATTTCATTCATTTAGATTGACTGGGATGGAAGTCCATTTCTAAGCAGTGGATATGCATAAATTATAATAAATTACTAGCAGAAATAAATAAACAAACTGTGCTTTGTGGTTTTCTGGGGAGTCTAACAGTATTCAAGTACAAACATTGAATAATCAAATGTAAAATAACATGGTCAATTAATCTTTAATAAATAATCTAATCCTGTGATGTGACTATTGCAGATAGTCACACATTGCGATCACATCGATGCTCAAATGATATATTGTTCAGCCCTGTCTATGATGATCACTTTTTTTGAGAAATATTAACACACTCTTTCATTGTGTAGACTTACGGGGCTCCTTTGTTCATGAAGTCATAGTTTCCATCGAAATCATGATCAAATATTGGTCCGCTCACAACATTGATGCCATTTATTTCCTCAGAAAACTTCACCAGCAGAACACTGTGAAAGCGAGTCCAAATATCTGTACAAAAAGACATGAAACAGTGAAACCAAGAACAAATAAAGCTCTCAGAGTCACAGAACACACGCACACGCACACGCACACGCACACGCACACACACACACACACACACACACACACACACACACACACACACACAGTACACTACAGAAGAGGTTTATGAGAGAGAGAAAAAAAAAACACTAAACATGATGAAAACCACGATCAAAACATTATTAAATTGTGCTGGCCATAATTATATTTATACATAATCCTCTAAAAAGTCATTATCCTCAATTATTCTGCTTATAATATGGTTACCACACTTAAAAACACAGTTCCGATGTTGTATTTAAAGACATTTGTAAGTTTTCCTGTGTGTAGGACTAGTTTCTCACACATTTAAGACTTCAAAATATTGTATCAGTGTAGTGATACGGAACTATAATGAGCTCAAAACCTGCCTGGAACTACTTTAGCTGTGGGTTTATCTAAAAATAACTGCAAACCTTCGATTGTTCATCAGCCAATCAGAATCAAGCACTCAACAGCCACATAGTATAGCATGTTAACCATCTGAAATAATTGCAAAAGAGCCACAGACTCATAAAAAAAAAAGACTCAAACCACATTTATTTGGGTTACAAAATGGCTATGATGAATACAGAAACAATTTACTTGCGTAATCGTCAGTCACTGATAGCAGATTAATGTGTTATGAAATATTGGTGCACCAAAAGTACAAACCACAAAAACACACTGTGATGTTCAGATCACTCACACATAACGATCATCAGAAACTTACAGTCTGACGAGTGATTTGTAATGGATTACAGACAACGCTCTACATGTGATTGCCATGTCATGTTATGCTGGGCACACACCATAAGATAATCGAGCTGATTTTGAGCCAATTTCTCCCCTTTGAACAATCCTAGGTATTGTCCGGATTATCTTGGTGATTCTAAAGTTTATTTGATCAGATTTATGTGTGATGTGAAGTGTGTTAAGAGGGATTTAGGGCCCTAATATGACACCAGGTATGATGCTAGATTCAGCCTGGTCAAGTTTCAGCCAGGTATCATTTGCACATTGTTTAAATAGCAAATGTTTTGTTCTCATTTGTGCATACCCATGGGTGTGCTGGTATGTAAATGAGGTGTGTTAATGCGCATTGTTGATGCATTGCTATTATGAGGCAACTGAAATAGCCTGAGCATTTTTATGTTATTTAAAGTGTGTGTTATCGATACTTATTATACACACAGGGGTGTGCAGCAGCACATGAATATCTTTAAATAAAAAAAAATCAAGGATTAAAAGGTTAAATATTATTATTGTCTACATAAATATAAAAATCGCTACCTCCACTTGCTTTCTTTTTTCACCTCAGGGGGGTGTTGGTGGAATCCGGCTTGTTTTGTAGATGATTTGCTCACACGCCTTATCCTTGTGGTCTTTCTCACTATTGAAGCATTCTGTTTTTCTGCTTATAAAGTCCGCCACGTAAACAGCGAGTGCGACATCGTTTGATTGCAACTCAATCTTAAAGGGAATCGGAGATAAGACTCTGATTGGTTTAATTACTCCCAAAACACACCCATAACTCATTAAGAAAATAAGAATAAGACTTTTAGAGCAAGCGCTGGGTGCACCAACTGTTTTTCCACTTGTTAGAAGGGATACAGCTTATCACCACTAGAGGGTGAGTATTTTACAACAAAGAAAAGCATAATTTGATGACGCAGTGATTGAATGTAGAATCAAGGGAGTTGTAAACTGAAAATAGGGTATATGCAGAAGTATGCGGAAGGACTAATTCATTTTTCAGTAACCTGGGTCAAGCGCTTCCGGTAAGCTGTGCGCCGTTACAAAATCAGCATGTTTAAGGTCTGTTTTCTTTATCAACGATCTCCACTGCCTGATTGATATACGATATAAAGTGGGTCTCAGAATGTACAAGAAGCACTGCATTAAATTACATTTTCCCCCGCCATGTCTTTAAAA
Source organism: Danio jaintianensis (assembly GCA_903798115.1). Classification (NCBI taxonomy): domain Eukaryota; kingdom Metazoa; phylum Chordata; class Actinopteri; order Cypriniformes; family Danionidae; genus Danio; species Danio jaintianensis. The sequence goes on from CAIGQV010019171.1 coordinate 4,515,669, forward strand.
TATGAACATTTATTTTACCCCAGTATATTCAATGGAGTTTCTGCACTAGCCTGCTAATCCTGACGGGCGCTTATGTGTAAACGGCTTTTCATCTCATTTTACGCTTGAACAACTAAATGAATGCTGAAGTCTATTTAGCTGAAAGGATTAAAAGGTAAAATATTATTATTGTCTACATAAATATAAAAACCGCTACCTCCACCATCCTTTCTTTTTTTCACCTCAGGGGGTGTTGGTGGAATGCTCACACGCTTTATTCTTCTGGTCTTTCTCAATATTGAAGCATTCTGTTTTTCTGCTTATAAAGTCCGCCACGTAAACAGCGAGTGCGACATCGTTTGATCGCAACTCGATCTTAAAGGGAATCGGAGAAAACACACTCATAACTCATTAAGAAAATAAGAATAAGACGTTTAGACCATGCGCTGGGTGCACCAACTGTTGTTGTTAGAAGGGATACAGCTCGGACCCGAAAGTTATGAGAATTATTTAGATTATTTATTGATTTTTCCATTGTGCCTTATTAATGTCTAACCATACCCCAACCTTAAACCTAAAAATAGTAATTGTTGTTGTACAGTGTCACAAAAATTATGCTAAATTCATGCTACATACGCGTGCCCATATATCCACAGCTGTATACCTTTTAGACTTTGGTCTCTGGTCATGTGAAGCACGTCTTAGCCAACCAACTGCTTTTGGTCTCCTTTCCTGCATACCGCCATAGAGGCAGCGTTAGCATTAGCCGTTGTGCTTTTTTAGGCTAATTATTTCAGGATTGATTTCAATTGGCTTTGGTGTATTCATCTGCCTATAGTCTTGAAAGATTTTGTGAGATTTCCTGTGTTCACATTTTGGACTCTGATTGAAGACATGTTGGTGTGTGGTGTGCTGTTTGTCACATCTCGGAACACCACACAATATACAAGCAAAATGGTGAAATCTAAGATCTTTGGTCCTCATGCTTGAGGTCTCGAACATTTTTGAAAATCTTCTAGTGTGTACCCAGCTTTAGTTGAGTAAATGAAATGGGTAACCTGCACTCTGATCTAAACACTTGCACAACACACAATGAAGAAAGTGTTTACCATACACCGGTGTTGCAATTACCCCTGATGAGAGTCTGAGGTTGAAGCAAAACACCAGTTAATGAGGTTGACCGTGCTGAATGGCTTATTGTGCAAACTCAACACTGTCAGATCTGCCTTCATCAAGACTTGACAGGATTACTCTTCTCAAACCTGGGATCAACTGTGTCTATTCACATTTTACTACTGTCTACTGCAATCATTTATATGGCAAATTGCTAAGAAGTACATTCGAAAAGCATCTGTAGCAGAGTTATTGCAGTTAAATAAACCACAAAGAAACAGACTCAAAATAAACATCAACTTAAATAAAATATATCAAATATACACATAACATATACTCTTAATTTATTTCAATTTTAGCCAAGCAAGCATTTCTCGTTTTCCTTTAGTTCAACGTTATATCCTTTAATAACTAAAACTGAATGGATTTGTTTAAATGTAAAACTAAAAAGCTATTAAACCAAGTTAGAAAAACATAAACACAAACCCCTAATAAATAAAGCTTTAACCTACGAAAATGTAAATGTGAAACAGATATTAAAAAATAAACTGAAAAATATCAATAAATCTAAAATAGTATAGACTGACAAACTGCTTGCTCTTTAAATTCTTCCTTTCTCCAAAGCAGGATTAGTATCAATAATAAAAACTAAAACAATAAATACCTGAAGTTATATAAATTTAAAATACATAAAAAAAGTGTACAATTGTAATATAATACCTTTAAAGGCACAGCATGTGATTATCACCACTAGAGGGCGTGTATTTTACAACAAACTAAAGCGTTATTTGATGACGCAGTGATTGAATGTAGAATCAAGGGAGTTGTAAACTGAAAATAGGGTATATGCAGAAGTATGCGGAAGGACTAATACATTTTTCAGTAACCTAGGTCAAGTGCTTCCGGTGAACTGTACGCCGTTACAAATATAAAGATATAAAGATATAAAGTGGGTCTCAGAATGTGCAAGAAGCACTGCATTAAATTACATTTTCCCCCGCCATGTCTTTAAAATAGGAACATTTATTTTACCCCAGTATATTCAATGGAGATTCTGCGCTAGACTGCTAATCCTGACGGGCGCTTGCGTGTAAACGGCTTTTCATCTCGTTTTACGTTTGAACAACTAAATGAATGCTGAAGTCTATTTAGCTGATTGTATTTTAATTACATTACAACATCGATGCTGTAAAAGGAACTGAATAAAATTGAAAAAAGTCACATTAACCGTTCACCGGAAGTTTATCAGTATGGGAAGAAACACTAGCTGTCCATATACCCTATTGGAGAGTGTTTGACATAATTAGCACACAGGACAGGGTCTGTGCATACCTGTCAACCCTCCTGTTTTTGCCAGGATTCTCTCGTCTCTCGTATCTGTCTCGTATTTTACCATTCTATCCCATATTTTCCCATATTTGTCCCGTATTTTTGATCTATCTATGAAAAGTGAAAGTAGCATCAATGAGCCGATCGCAAATGTGATGTAATTCTGTTCAAGAGAATTATGCTTTCGCTTTATTTTGGCTTGAAAGCACATTGAAATGAATATTAAAACGACCGCATTCACTTCATTTCCATTAAAGTTGTTTTATTTTAAACACAAATAACTTATTATTAACGTCTATAACGAGTTATGAAAGTAATCGTATGCTTTCATTATAGATCTGTGGATTCTTAAAGGCACATGTCTGTTATCAAACAAAACAGTGAATCAAAACGAGAGATTCGCTGCTCTTCACTAAATAACTATACTTTAATCAATATTTAAATAAAGTCAATAAAAAGTGAACAAGATTTTATGACTTGATACGTATCCCGTATTTTTACATCCCAATGTTGACATGTATGGGTCTGTGTCACTAGATAAAATTGCTTATTTATCTAGATTTAAACATTCTTCAAATATTCTTCATTT
>CAIGQV010019171.1:4518778-4534369 GCA_903798115.1 Danio jaintianensis
ATATATATATATATATATATATATATATATATACAGTTCTGTCTGGTTCTTGAATCTGATTGGCTGATAGCCGTGCAATATTCTGCAAATAACAGCACTCGTGCAGCCTCTTAACCCTTCACCCTCGTGTATTACTCCGCCCACAAGCAGAGGACACTCTACAGTTTCACAAATATTGCTGCTGTTGGGCAACATAATGTACTTTTGAGGCTTTTTTAGTCGAGAATGTAGTTGTTTAGATTGCCACTATGCAGTTTATTTATAAGGATAGTGCCTATTTTTAAATATTTATAATTTCTAAGAGACGGCGTGTCGGCGGCCATTAGCCTGTATTTGAGCAAAGATGGTTGATCCACAAGATGGCGACAGAGACCGTATAATAAGCCCTAAGAACTACAGCTGATCAAATCATTATTAAACAGTTTAATGACTTTCTAAGCCGATCTCTCTTTTGTATGTTGTAGTGCTGTTTTTATACCATAGTAATATTGTGATCTCCCGATTGCAACAGAGAAACACTGGGAAATATCTCTGTAGACTGATGGCATTTCATGCCGTTCAGCCTTATAATCTTAAAATGTAAGCAAAATCACCTGTTTTGTCATCACTTTAGACATTACGCTAGAGAATCATTCAAATACTAGCTCTAAAGTGACGTTGGTGAATTAGCAACGGTTTTGGGGAAGAAAGTAGTTCCTCTTACAAAAGGGTTTTTAGACTCTCTGTGTTTGATTTTCTTTTTCATACACACGATTAAACTGTCAAACTGTTGTATAAAGCAATATCACATGAGTATCAGTGCATGTGGTATATCGTCACTGGTTGGACACTAAGGCACAATGCACGCCTCCCACCAGTGCCGATGTAAAGCCACATTGCACTGCTACTCGTGTGATATTGATCATATATATCACTACCTTTGGATATTTTATTAAAAATAAATATTACATATTTTGCATTTAAACAGGCTATATGAAAAAAATTGTCATCTATTAATTGCATTTTAGCCCTATTTGAAGAGCTTGTTTAAAAAGCTTCAAAGACACTTCAAATACATCTCGTTCAGTTTCACTGGAACAGTAAAGCAGCATCTCTGCGTCTGTTCTCTCATCAAGTCAAGTCATCAAGTTTGACAGCAGAGGCATGGAATTACTCTAGGAAAACTGCAGGTTTCTGGATGCTCTTTTTTATACCATTCCTAGGTGTTTTTTGGCAGGTCAGTCACTCCTGGGGGACAGTTTTTTATATTTGGTCTAAATGCAGACTGGCCTCAATTTAGCTGTGATTCAGCTGGCATTCTAATTATAGGGCAGCTTTAAACCTTTTCAAGGAATGTCACATATCTTCATGAAAAAAAAAAAATCAAATGTTTACAAGAGAAAAAGACTGCATATACCTATCATTTATAAAAAAATTTTTAAAAGAGCTGCACATCATATTTTACTCCCTTGTCTTGGCAAAAACATTAAAAACACCAAAACGGTGCTTATTATCATCATGTACACTACTAAAAAAAATGACAAAAAGTCATGACAACAAAGATTTTAGCTACTTTAACTTATTTTAATAAGTTAATCAAGGTTTCAACTTAATATTTTAAGTTATACAAAGGTAAACTTAAATGGAATGGCTACAACATTTCAGCAAGACCTTTTTTTTTTACAGTGTAGAAACTTCACATGTATTAATCATTTTATTCCCTTGAAGAAAAGGTGTAAACCATCATGTTGTGTAACATTTGTAAGTGTTTATTGATTTCAGCATTACTTTCCTTGACTTCAAGTGACATTTTATTGCACTTCTCCAAAGAAAAGCTGTAAATTCTCAGGAGGATCATGAGTTGGAAGGCAGAATTATAGCTTGAGTTTGAGTAAAACAGACATCTGGAAGCTATTCTGAATTCAAAGTTCAGCATTTGTTTGCTGATTACTGACAAGGGCATACCAGAGACGATATAGTTGGCAAACTGTACAGTATTTTGGCAGAAATATAAAACACAAAAATTAATACTGACAAAACTACAGGCTTCCCAGCACAAAGCCGGAGAATCTGAACTTTGAAATTCATTTCTGCATTAACATTTGATTTAAATTCAAGTTTAAATGCAGACAATGAATCTATTTGGACATAGTAATGAATAAAAACTCCATACATTTTTCCCAGAACAAACATGCAAATTGTAAGTGCACAAAATATGCAAACAGAAACCATTTCCCAGGTATCAGGAACTCTCTCACTGCAGTCTGACTGTGTTTTTGTATAAAAGGTTGATCATTAAACACGTCTTACCTTTGAAAGCAGGATACATGGGCACCATGTTGCTTGTAATTAAAGAGTCTGGCTCAGTTCCTGCAGGGCTGAAGTCTGAGAGATAGAGAGAGAGAGAGAGAGAGAGAGAGAGAGAGAGAGAGAGAGAGAGAGAGAGAGTCATACAAACACAACAGAGGAAACATAGCAGCTCTGATATTACACTTGAATTAGACTGGCCAAATCGCAGAACTGTGTGGTTAAATATATTTGGATGATGACCACTAAACTAAACGCTGCCATTCAATCATCTGGGCTCAGTAAGATTTTGATTTTGAAAGAATTTTGGGTTTATTTGAGCAATTATGCTTTATTGTGTATTTGACCAGAAATGACACTAAAGGCTATTTTATTGCAGCAAAATATTGATATTTCCAATAAAAGCTATTCTTTTGAACTTCTACTCCAAAATCCTATTAACAATACAATGGTTTCATTGATAATTACTGTATAATAAATGTTTCTTGAGTTCGAAAGGGTTATATTAGAATGATTTCTGAAGGATCACTGCAGTACTGATGCTGAAAATACAGCGTTGAATCACAGATATACACAAATCAAAAACTTTGTAGAGACAAACTTGAGGATGTTTAATGTCTGAATGACTGCTAAGTGGGTGCTAGATTGAAAGGCTGTTGCTAGGGTAATATGGGTGGTTGCTAGGTTGATACGATTTTAGTCTGGCTGGTTGCTAGAATTACAAGAATGTCTTGGTTGTACAACATTACTCCTGGTATCCATGAACAACAACACAAGTGAAATGTGAGAGACATAAATGTTTATAATGATGCTTTTTAACCATTAATCAGTTATAAATGTTCATTAGATTGCTCTGTACCTGGCTAGCCATGAATATTGTAAGATTTGAGAAATCTTAGATACTTTTATGCATCCACATATGGACAATACATGTGCATCCACACCCCATGGAGTGAGAATGCGGGAAAAGCTCTCTCCCGCACTCCCTTCCCTTCCACTACTCTTCCCCCACACCTAACTCACAGAAAGGTCATCTTAAAAACAGAATGGTCATCTTAAACTATGAATGTTCTGTATTAACGCAAGTGACTTTTTGCATCATGTTTGATATCCTTTGAAATGTCTCAGTGCGACTGGTACAATGGTTTCATTCTCATAGAAATAGGCATAATCTAAGTAAACACTTGAAACTTTAGGGATCTTTGATCCACTGCAGAAGGGGTGTCATTTGTCAGGGTCCTCTATCCAAATTATCTCCTGATTCCCACAGCAGGTGGGTTCCCATTGTTGTGTCAGACACCCCCACTTGGAGAATGTTTTATTACGGGTTGACTATTTAAGGAAAAGCTTCAAAAAGCTCATGGCGATTCTGCAACCAGATTAGACTGTAGTATAGAGCTCTCATGCTCTATACTATGTATATTTTGAAGTCAGGTATGCATCTTTTGATCTTAGATTTATGTCTTGTATTGATCGTTTATGAATTGACTGAATAATTGGCATAATACATATTTACCTGACTATTAAATTGTTATGTTTGAACGCATTCTGTTTACTCTGTAATTATTCATTTTAGTAGATTACGCTGTATCCTTGTTTCCGCACTTCCTGTGTCAAGTCAGTAGACAGATGAAAGTCCAGTTGAGATGGAGCATCAGGCACACTAACTGTATTTTAGAGATCCGACTGACTCTTGATATTGATTGAAGTGTACTTAGGTGGGAAAGGAGTTATTTCCGTCTAGGGCAACAAGGTGTTGCACGACTAACCTAGATAGGGTGCCTGACCCTTGTTTGAAAGTAATGTTGTTCTACATTAAGTGTACATGGGAAACCATGAGCTTGGCTAAACCAAAATTATTATAGAGAACAGTAGTCGGTTATATTTATAATAATGGCCTGGACCTCTGATTAAAAATAATATTACTTTAACTCAAGGGTGTACATCTAAGGGGACTAATCAAAAATACTTTAGAACGAGCAAGCATAGGAACGCCCATCTAAAAGTATGCCAATTACCTCTGTTTAATAATCAAGACTGACAAGAGTGTGACCGTGAGGGACGTCACTGGCCGAGGCGATTCCTCTGAGCGACATGAGCATCTGAATGAACAAATGTAGTAGTTACGAGTAAAGACAAAAGGTTCAAACATTCATCTAAATTATATATTGATATAATCTTCTTAATGTTTTGTGAGTCAGATAAAATGAAAGATAGATATATTAATATTCTAAACCACCTCATATTAAAATTGGAGTCAGATATGAGTTAAATCTAAACTAAAACGACATTGTGCACTGGAAAGGCAGAACACACAGTGAACCTTCATCCACCAGTGGACACCTTCATTGGGCCAATTGGGTGGACCTTACAATATGAATAAATAATGGTTGTTGTTTTTTTTTGACATTTTTGAAAATGTTAAATCTCGTTATCATTTGGAGAATTGATTTCACATTTTGCCCTTTAGAACTTCCATTAAGGGAACATTTTAGTGAGCGTCGATGCTCCCTGATATTCATAGTGCATTGTGGGACTGTTCAGATGAATTTAGAGATTGAAAATTGCTAAAATAGCTGACTTCCTGATCAGTACCTTGACTACTGAAAAGGGAGCTGCAAACAATTATCAATGTTTACACTTGTAGCATGTTGCTAACAGCGTGCTAACATAATTAGCATATTTTAAAGAAGATGTTTAAGAACGTGGTGACATGGTGGCTCAATGGTTAGCACTGTCGCCTCACAGCAAGAAGGTTGCTGGTTCGAGCCCCGGCTGGGTCAGTTGCGTTTCTGTATGGAGTTTGCACGTTCTCCCCATGTTTGCGTGGGTTTCCTCCGGGTGCTCCGGTTTCCCCCAGAGTCCAAAGACATGCGCTACAGGTGAATTTAATAAACTAAATTGGCCATAGTGTATGTCTGTGGATGAGTGTGTATGGATGTTTCCCAGTACTGGGTTGCAGCTGGAAGGGCATCTGCTGCATAAAACATATGCTGGATAAGTTGGTGACCCCTAATAAAAAAAGAGACTAAGCCGAAGGAAAATGAATGATGTTTAAGAACGTTATTAGCATGATGCTAAAGCATTTGACATACAAAGTTTTCATATATTGCTTTTACGATGCTTTTAAAAGTATATTATAGCTGAATAATTTTATTGTTTCATATTCCAGCAACATTTCAACCATTAATCATTTATAAATGTTTGCTAGATTTTTCTGTACCTGTCTAACCATGTTAATTCATGGTTAAATATACATAAATAAGATTTCTTTTTAAAAATTATTATGTTTGTCATTATGTTTGGTAATTTGGATCTCATAATGGATCTCATAACAACGTCTGGTAAGGGAACATACAGTAGTGAGCATCGAAGCTCCCTGATTTTCACAGTGCATTGTGGCACTTTCAGGGAGCGAATGTGTTCAGTGCACTGAAATAATTTTCAGTGCTCTGACTACTGAACAAGTGAGCTGATTGAGACGCACCCTGAAATAGCCTAGAGGGCTTGCTAAATGGTTGCTAGGGCACTTTGTTTTGTTGCTAGGGAGTGACTTGGCAGCGATAATACTTCAATGCTTGCTTACCAGTAAGAAAGATACCACTCAAAAAAAGATTGTTGATGCTTGTTCAAACTACTTATTTAAAATGAGCTAAATCAACCCAATTCCTGATTTTTTTTATGACAACTTAATTGTTTTATGTTCAATTCACTTAAATTTGTAGAAACAATTAAGTTAACAATTAATTTGTGTTGGAACAAGAGTACTTTGGGCTTGTTTTTTATTTAAACTACTTCTTCTAACTGCTAACTTCTTTCCTGATAGCATGAGCATGAGTAGCATATCATATAATTAATTCAAATGACATTTTAACAGCTATGAAAACAAGTACTCATCACTCATAGCCTTATCTATATTTCTAGGACAATTTCCTAAAAGTCAAAGCAGACAGAAGTGAAAGAAATCAGGGGTTTTGTTAAAAGATCTCTGGGTAAATAGAGACATCCTGCTGAACTCACTGGGCGGATGCAGGAGGCCGAAGCTCATAGAGGAATTGTTCTTATAGATGGAACAGGACTGTCTGCCACTGGCCTTAACTCGCACATCTGCACGCACACACCAGTCTGCAGAGCGACGCAGCACAACCTTTGTTTGACAGAGAGAAAGACAATCAATCATCAGAGGAAAGTGTTACTCAATGATTATAATCAAGTGAATGACGCACATCCTGACAGAAATTACACTGAAAATGCTGTCATTACCTTCCTGTTAATAAATATTTTCACACATTTACAAGAAAAACATTGGTCCCACTTTATATTAAATGGGCTTAACTAGTAGGCACTTACAAAAAAATATTTCATTTAAAATTATAGTATTGTGCAACACTATTCAGATGGGATATGGGTAAACTATGGGTAAAAATATGGGTAAAATATGTGCCCAAGGCTATGTTTTTGGGAACCGTGAAATACAGTTCATGCCTAGGGCTACATCTGCTTGCAGTTTTTGTTTTCATACATCCACTAGAGCCCAGCATTTACATATTTGACAATCTCAAATACATTACTGGGTCCCGTTATCTCATACATGTGATTTCTTGTAAATCCACTAAGGGCCTAAATTAAATAAAAGCAAACTCAAACCCTGGTCCACTCTACGTCCCAAGTACTGCTCTGTACAAGGTGAGCTACCGAGCAAACTGATCGTGCCAGAAAAGATGTACATATGGAGGTAAGTGGTCAGCAGTAGTACGAAAAGGAACAGAAGTTGTCTACGGCATCATAACGCCCCCACACATTCAGTTTACACACAAAATGCAGCCGGATGTATAGGGATGGCATATTTGCGGTTTCCCAAATATGTAGCCCTGGGCATGTATCCCCAATGAGCCTGTGTTGACACAGATCAGGTAAATGACAGGTTTGGGAGTATGGGTAAGTTTAAGGTGGGTTAAGGTCTGAGGGATGGGTCAATAGTGGAATTATGTAATGGCAGAAATTATTTACAGATGTAATACTGATGTACATACTGATGATTTTTAAAATACAAGTACAATGTAAAAATGTGCATGTACAAAATATGTACCAAATGATTAACTTAAATGTAAGTACATAGTAGTTAAGGCCACTTAATATAAAATTGGACCAAAACATTTTTTTGGCTTTGAGAGAAAAAAAACACACACATTTACCATGCTTTACTTTAAATTAAGACCATTTCAGATTTTCAGCTCAAATGATACATAGTTTTACAGAATCATTTTACACCAGTAAGTTTTTAAACATAAATACACACTTAACACTTTAAAATTTCAGAATAAAAAATGTATTAATGTCATGAATCCATTGTCCTTGTAGAAACAACACAAAACAAAACTAAAAACAAAACAAAACTACAACATCAGGCCTGAAGCCTGAGCTATCACTGTTGTCTGATTTGTTATATCATTTCTCAAAATCATTCAGGTTGTGGCTTGCAGTTGCTGCATGAGTCATGAAAGCAAGAATGTACACATCATTATGTTAAACATACAGTAAATCGTACCATGAAATGTCTGGCAACCGGCAACACAAGTTTAAATGACTATGAAAACATTTTTTACAGTCATTTCATTGCAAAAACAGTGCACTTGCTATAAAAGCCCTCCCACACACACTCCTGATTGGCTGTGAATCTTATCGCAGTTTCTGTATTCCAGCTTAAATCTTTCAGAGGGAAAAAATGCTAAATGTTGCCTCAGCCCTGCTGAAGGAGCACAAATCAGATCTGATCAAATCTCTCATGATGCTGGGCCGGCATCAAATGGAGCATACTGTACTTTGAATGGTCAAATCATAATTTAGTTTTCACATGCATACAGCAAGTTTGTTGTAAATTTGTTTCTAGCCAAATTATAGCCAAATAGTTTCAGAACACAAGATCCTTGTGATATATTTTGAGAACATTTGATTTAAATTACCAAAACAAATCCACATTATGATGACAAAGTTGCGACAAGTTGCTGGGCTTTCCATGCCTTCTTACACATCCATGTATTCAATATTTTTTTCTCCCTGTGTCATTTCATTTTATTACACATAACTTAATTTCTAAACTAATTAGTTTAGTTTTCTTTGGATGTATGGATTTTATTTGGTTGTTATTGACATCTGACAAAAATTTCGAGTCAGCAGCACTTTTAGATATATGTTTTGTGAGAAAAATGGTCACGTTTAATACTTTTATTTACTCGCTGTCCATTTCCCACAGTGTTTAAGCAGTCTGACAACACATGCGCATGCAAATTCTCGCAACACATGCAAATACAGAAACACGCTGCAACTAGCACAGACCACAATGGAAATGTTGGGGACCCCAAAAATGTGACAAACCCTGCTGCTTCCTGTTAAGCATCATCAGTGCTGTCGAAGATCCGAAAAAAGTGTGTTTATTGCCCCCACAACACAGTCCAATACATGCTATACTTAGTATGTATTTGGCTAATAATACAGATTTTATTATTAATAATACAGGGGGCTAATAATACAGAGCTTAGCTGTTTTTAAATGAAAAAAAAAAAAACTAAAAGAATTAAGAAAAATATAGGAAATACTGTGAAAAAATTTCCTTGCTCTGTTAAACTCACTTGGGAAATATATATATATATATACACAATCACAAGAGAATAAATTTTTTCATGAACTATCACTTTAATTAATTACAATTACAAAAACAAACCAAGCAGTGCACGAGGTGGAGAAAAGAGTTGACGTGTGGCTGCAGTTCATCACTGTCTCGTTGTGTGGAGTGTCAGCGAGTGTGATGAAGATGCGGAGTGTGTGATTTACTCTGCGGTCGCCACATAATGAGCAGCACATGCTCTGTGAGGTCAGAAAATATGACAGACGGCCTCTTTCAGCGGCACACTTGTTCACGTCACTACACATTTACATTGTTAAAAAGAAGCACATTAATTGCATTTGTAGTCTCCTTTACATCTTAAAACTACTTCCAGTTGAAGGGAAAATTGTCAGCCCTCCTGTGAAATTTGAATTCATTTTCAAATATTTCCAAAGTTTAACAGAGCAAGGAATTTTTCAAAGTATTTTCTATTATGTTTTTTCTTCTGGACGGAGTATTTTTTCTTTTAGTATGGCTGGAATAAAAACAGTTTTTACATTTTATTTTTAAATATTATTAGCCCCCTTAAGAAAGTATATTTATATTATTGGATTGACTGAAGAAAAAAGCACTTTTGTCCAATAAATTACCTAGTTAACCTAATTAATATAGTTAAGCCCCTAAATTGCACTTTAAGTTGAAAACTAGTATCTACTGAATCTACTAGTATCTAAACTTGCACAGGAGGGCTAATAATTTTGCCTTCCCATTTCATATCATTACTGTACTGTGCCCTTAAACAACATTTGTAAAAAGGTTCATTTTGACATATTTTTAAAAGGAGTATTTGTAACAGAAATAAGACAGTTTCCTCTACTGCACGCATTATGATAAATCTATTAAAAAAAATATTTGACTGTTTTTCTTTTCTTAGAATGGCTTAACTTGTGCTGTAAAAATTTTTTTTTAAGGTACTTTATTATATGTTGCCATATGGCAACAATGTCCAATAGTAGATCTAACTTAGACATTTCTAATTTAGAATTTTCCTTATAATTAATAATTGTTTTGATTTAGTTGGTGTTGCAGTATTATAAACTTTAACACAAAACTTATAAATGACACCTTATACATGCTTTCCAACAACTGATATTCCAACAGCTTTCATTTATTCCATTATTTTTTGCTGAATATTATTGAAAACAAACTATATAAATATTGTATTATCATGTATATAACATACAGTAAATATAAATATTTTCTCCAGTAAATATTATAACAAATAAATAAAAAGTCTAATATATCCAGATGCATCAGAATAATGTATAAGAATAATTTGCCATTTGGCAACACATACATTTGATCGATTTATAAAAAAAGTCATTTGATAAAAACTTTTTTGAGTGGTGAATATGTCATCATAACTTAATGGAAGTGATGTTTCAGATTTTTTTGTGGATCTGACATATTTTGATCCTTTGTTTTTATTGACGTTTACATTTGCATTCAGCAATTACTCACAATAAACGCCAGTCTGTCAGAAATCACCCCACAGAAAAACACTGCATGCCATGTGACTTAACCAAAGCACATCATTGGCTAAGCTAAGGTCTTCTCTATCCAACAAAAAAATTAGAACGTTGGTCTTAAAAAAACAGGGAAATTAACATAATTAACATGTTGCCATATGGCAACACCATGCGGTAGAGGGTTAAGTAGGACTAAAATGTGGTTAAAAAAATCTGTAATTACACATTTGTAATGACAGATTTCCCTGGAGTCTAAAATCTATTAAAATAAATAAAACTCTAATCTATAAAACTCTAAATTTATAACATATAACTTCCCACAACAGTTAAAATTATAATCAGTAGGATATCAGTGGGATATACAACCCCAAATCAGAAAAAGTTGGGACAGTATGGAAAACGCAAATAAAAAAGAAAGTAATGATTTCCAAATTTAATAATAATAATAATAATAATAATAATAATAATAATTTCCTACATTTATATAATGCTTTTCTGGACACTCAAAGCGCTTTACACAATGGGGGGAATCTCCTCATCCACCACCAGTGTGCAGCATCCACCTGGATGATGCGACGGCAGCCATTTTCCGCCAGACCAGCTGATTGCTGAAGAAGAGACAGAGCGATGAAGCCAATTATGATATGTGGATGCTTAGGAGACCATGATGGACAGAGGCCAGTGGGCAAATATGGCCAGGATGCCCTACTCTTTTTCAAAGGGCATGCTGGGATTTTTAACAACCACAGAGAGTCGGGACCTCGGTTTAACGTCTCATCCGAAAGACTCACTGAGAAGTATACAGTCCCCATCAATATACTGGGGCGTTAGGACCCACACAGACCACAGGTTGAGCGCCCCCTGCTGGTCTCACTAACACCACTTCCGGCAGCAACCTAGCTTTCCCATGTGGTCTCCCATCCAGGTACTGACCAGGCGCAGCCCTGCTTAGCTTCAGTGGGCGACCATGTGAGAGTTGCAGAGAGCTAGCAGCCGGCAATTTACTTTGACTTGCCTTTCATTGCAGACAATATAAACACAACATATTTCATTCTTCATCTCATATACTTCATTTAATTTGTAAATATACATTCTTTCCTGTCATTCAGATCTGCAACAGATTCCAAAAAAAGTTGGGACAGTAGCAAGTTTAAGGCTACTAATGAGGTAAATTGGTTAAATAATGATGTGATTTGAAACAATTACAATCACCTGTTGATATCACCTATGATTTGGTACAAAAGCAGCATCCAAGAAAGGTTTAGTCCTTTAGGAGCAAAGATGGGCAGAGGATCTGTGAGTAAATTATTGAAATGTTTAAAAACAATGTTCCTAAAAGAAAGATAGGAAGACATTTAGATATTTCACCTTCAACAGTGCATAACATAATTAAAAGATTCAAGGAATCAAAAGAAAGGAAAACAAGAGCGCAAGCCTAAGCTGAACTACCTCTCCGATCTCCAATCCCTCAGGCGCACTGCCTCAATAATCGCCATTCATCTATAAGCGATTTAACCACAAGGGGCTCAGGACTCAGTTACCAGCAACAAGTCCAAAAGCCAGGGTCTGTCATGTATTGTGTTGTGTCAGTCCCCTTGGCAAAGGTAACTTGCACTTCTGTGACAGCACCATTAATGCTGAAAAGTACATAGAGATTTTGGAGCACAATATGCTGCCTTCTTTTGCAGGGATGTCCATGCATATTGCAACATGAAAATGCAAAACCACATTCTGCACACATTACAAAGTCCTGGCTGCAGAGGAAGAGGATACAGATACTTGACTGTCCTGTCTGCAGTCCTGATCTGTCTCCAATAGAGAATGTGTGGTGCATTTTGAAGCACAAAATGTGACAATGAAGACCCCGTACTGCTGCACACATTAAGACTTGCTTGCAGGAGGAATGGGACAAAATTACACCTGAAACACTTCATCACTTGGTTTCTTTAGTCCCTAGACGTCTTTTAAGTGTTGTGAAAAGGAATGGGAACATCACAAAGTGGTAAATGCTTTACTGTTCCAACTTTTTTTTTAAATGTGAACCAAAATTGACATACATGTTTATTTTGAAAACAATAACAAAGTCTATTTAGAATTTAGAAATCACTACTTTTTTATATGTTTTATATAATTTATACTATGTAACATATCTAAACTATATATATAATATTTAGATTTTAGCCTGCAGGGAAATCCGTCATTACAAATGTGTAATTACAAGTATTTTTAATCACATTTTAGTCCTACTTAGGAAACTTTCTCATTTCTGTTACAAATACTCCTTTCAAAAATATATCAAAATGAACTTTTTTACAAATGTTGTTTCAAGTCACTGTGCAGTAATGATGTGAAATGGGTGCAGCTCATATAAATCCCTCTGAAAATCTTCAGAGAATTATCACAGGAAAATATCCGTTGAGAAGCCCCGCTGTTCAGCATTGAAAGGGCTTAAAATGAGGTATTGTTTGAACTAAACACAACAATAAACTCCGCTTTAAACACCCCATGATATAACAATTACCCATATCTGTACGCACTGAGATTATCCGCATGCTAGCATACTCCTAAATGCTCACAAAATTAAATGATAGCAGATATACCTGCAGATTTCCATTTGCATTGATTTTAATACATGACTCGTCTTGTTCTCATGGGCGTTAACTACTATTTTACTCTCCAAAAATAAACTGTTACTCCCTTTTAATTACAAATACCACCTCTGACTAATGATAGCGAACAACATTATGTAGAAGTATCTCCACTTCTGATTCAAATACAGTCAAAAATTATTCAGACACTTTTTTGATATGTTTGTATAGTTTATTTACGTAAGTGAGGATAGCAAAATAAAGGCCCAATGCCAATTCTATTTTTTGTTATGTGAAAGTATTTATTTTCAGATGTGAAAGTATGTTGTGGGACTGCTATACAGGAGTTATTAATAGCGATTATAGATAGCGAAATATAGCTGTTTTTATTTTAGCGTTTTTAAAAAAAAAGCATGATGGTAAAACACGAACGCCGTTATGAATGTATTAAAACATATGCTTCTTTGTTGTAAAAATTCTTAATAATGATAAAAAATACTAATTTGTGCATCTCCTGACTTCCATGTGCAGCCATGCTGCCGTTGTAGCTGGTGTATTCTGGAAAATGTTCGTACCCTTGGTTTCGAGTGTGGTCCTGAAAAACCTCCATTTCAATCTAGCCCTTCCCCTTAGCCATACACCTTCAAGCTAAAGAGAATTGGGACACCCCTACCCCTTCACGTGAACGTGCAAAATGAGGGGTAGCATTATGGGGAAGGGCTAAGGGGTAAAATTGGGATTGGGCCAAAGTCAACTTTGACATTATACTCAAAAATTATTCATCCAGTGGACTAAAAACTACCAGAAGTGAAGAATCTGAAAATACTAAAGTTCAGCTTTGATGAGTTCTGGTTTACAGCAGAGACACAGACTCACATTGAGAAGAAGAGTGAGCATAGTATTGATAGTTATATTGTAAATATTAAAATGTAAATATTGTTAATAAATGTCAATATGTAATTATCATCATATTAATAGTTATTTTTGATTGATTGTAATTCATTATAAAGGTGATTCTAGAATTGCGGATACATTTTGCGTCTCCTATAAACCTATTATTTTTCAAAAGCTTTCATGAAACCGTTTTGAATAATAACACAAATTAAATCAAGTTATCTCTAAAATAATGTTTGTATGTATATTTAGAGACGTTTTGTTTTGAAAATCTTAACTTGAAGACTCCCATTATATCTATTTCTGATCGTCTCTGCCACCTGAATCTTACATTCAGCTTCAATTATCATGAAATAATTAAGTCTAATTTTCATATTTTTTGTGTTTACTAAGTTAAATAAACATTGGCATGAAACATCTATTTTCTGTGTTATTTGCAATTTTCAGTAACAAAAAAAAAAAGATATTGTGTCTGACCCTACTGATGGGGTGGTTCTGTCTTCAAATCCGTCCCAGCAAGGATCACCGTTTATCCTTTTTCTCACTACTTTATTAATATGATTATTTGAATCAGTATTTCATCTTTGAAATGATTTTAAAGTTAAAACATTACCTAATTTAGGAATGTTCAGTTGAAGTGTCTTTGTCCCTATCTTTGTCTGTCAAACCTCTATTTTCAGGAGCTACCAAACCAGGTCATAGGTCATGGAGACCTCTTGAGTGGAACTGCAGGGCCTGATGACTGGAAACAACTGTTCCTGTTGTTATTTGCTATGTGTTAATGCTGTCTAAAGTGATATTGCTATTTTTATGTGTTAATTCTGTTTAAATTGATTTCCTTTTTGTGCAAGACTTTGTATAGTAAGAAGCTGTCAATTTGGATGTAGATTGTACCAGTTTTTAACCAGACGTTTTGATAAGACGGCTGAGAGTACACTTAGCCTTGGGTAAGAAACAGATTGTACTTTGAGTGTGTGTGTGTGTGTTCTATTCATTTTTGGATCATTTCACAGGTCTAGGGTCAGCTCTGAACAGACTAGTGGCTGTCTGACGTTTGTATGCTTGAGATATTGAGATATCGTTCAGAATCATACGCATGCACAAACACACACACGTGGAAATTTTCTTAGTCTGTCTGTGTTTTAACCAATCAGGTTAAAACACCTATATGTATGACGCGGTTAATGATGATATGAGAGTATAATTGTTGTTGTTTTGAGATTGTAAGATGAGGGGCCTAAAAACTCTTTAGAGTGTTGAAGCTGGCTTCTGCTGATGAAAATATCTTCAGTAAACTTGTTTTTTTAATTGAATCTGACTCCGGCTCTTCTTCATCTGACAGACTGGTCATTTTTGGGTTAAAACTGTCGGTCCCCCTACACTACATTCTGGACAACTCTGTTACATTAATACATAAATAAATACTGATAAAAAAATGTGACTTGCTCCAAGTGCTTCCTTTGGCAAGAAACTCTGGAAGGCATGTATGTGTACTTCTTTGCCTCCTGAACATTCAGCTTCAATTAACGTGAAATAATTAAGTCTATTTTTCATATTTTGGTGTGTTTACTCTACTAAGTTAAATAAACATGGGCAAGAAACATCTAGTTTCTGTGTTATTTTGCAAAATAATTTTGTGTCTGGTTACATCAGTCATAAATGCACTGATAAAAAGGCGGAAAACTCTGGA
>CAIGQV010019171.1:4567988-4617685 GCA_903798115.1 Danio jaintianensis
TTTATTTATTTATTTATTTATTTATTTATTTATTTATTTATTTATTTGTTTGTTTGTTTGTTTATTTATTTTCTTATTGATTTTGTATTTATTTATTTATTTATTTATTTATTTATTTTGTATTTATTTATTTATTTTCATATTTATTTATTTATTTTCATATTTATTTATTTTCATATTTATTTATTTATTTTCATATTTATTTTCATATTTATTTTCTTATTTATTTTGTATTTATGGGGCGACACGATGGTGCAGTGGGTAGCGCTGTCTCCTCACAGCAAGAAGGTCACTGGTTCGAGCCTCGGCTGGGTCAGCTGGCATTTCTGTGTGGAGTTTGCATGTTCTCCCCGTGTTCGCGTGGGTTTCCTCCGGGTGCTCCCGTTTCCCCCACAAGTCCAAAGACATGCACTATAGGTGAATTGGGTAAGCTAAATTGGCCATAGTGTATGTGTGTGAATGGATGTTTCCCAGTGATGGGTTGCAGCTGGAAGGGCATCCGCTGCGTAAAACATGTGCTGGATAAATTGGCGGCTCATTCCGCTGTGGCGACCCCTGATGAATAAAGGGACTAAGTCGAAAAGAAAATGAATAAATGAATGAACTTTGTATTTATTTTCATATTTATTTATTTTTATATTTATTCATTTGTTTATTTATTTATTTTCATATTTATTTATTTGTTTATTTATTTTGTATTTATTTTCATATTTATTTATTTTCTTATTTATTTTCATATTTATTTATTTTGTATGTATTTATTTATTTTCTTTTTTTTTTTTCTTTTTTTTTTCTTATTTATTTATTTTCTTATTTATTTATTTATTTATTTATTTATTGATTGATTTATATACTTATTGATTTATTTATTTAGTATTTGACACGGACATTAAACTGGACAAACCATATGCATTTGTTTAAGTGTTATAGCAGACTTGCTTAATTTTCATTACATTACACATTAAACATCATTACACAAACCACACAATAAATAAAATGACAACACAAATATAAATACAAACATAATTAAAATTCTTTGCATACAAAAGCTAAAAGGCAAAGGCAGCATGATCAAACAATAAACTAATAATCGATTATGTACGTAAACACTGCTGTTTTGTATTTATACACCTCTTAACTATTACAAACAATCCCATTATTTTCTCATTTTAGGTTCAGGCCTCTTACACATTTTTCAAAGTCAAATTTAAGCACTTTTCAAGCACTTTCCATTTCTTTAACATTAACAATACACCTTTGTCCCCCCAAGATCAAACCAAGACCATTCAAGCAGAATCACCACCCTTTTTAAACTCACTATTTAAATATCACCACATAGCCAACAACACCTAATCATATTTTCTGTTTCTTCTTGCGAAACAAAGAAGTCAAAGTAAAGCTAATGTTAAAAAGCAACGACCCACAAAAAGTTCACACTAATCACCATAATTGTGGCTTCAAATAAAAATTTAAGAACAATTTCGGAAGCTTAACCTCTGTTAACCCTCAGTAAGAAGAGTCTGGTGAGATCTTGAAATATTTGTTGTGTTTTATTTACTATTTAGTTAAACTAAGGCCGTTTTATTGAACATTTAATTAAACAAATATTTTCATTAAAGCCATGCTCTTTACCATTTATTTGAACAAAATAGTTAATACACGGATTTAATAAAACATCAGATTTTCTAATTATCAATTAATTATTGGGTTCCATTACATGTTCAGTTTCATATTCGCTCTGTTGTTGATGTAAATGTAGACAAATCAATGCGGTACTCACCGTGGTCAGACAAAAGAAGCACGTTGACACATTTGTGCAAATGTCTTTCCTTCAGACCATCCATCAACATACCAATCAGCCTGTCAACATTGAGTAAAGCCTCAATAACCTGCAACAAAAAAAATCAATCATGATGTCAAATACAAACATTTCACTAAAGCACAGAAATTCATATAGTTCCTCTATAAGAACTTTACTGACCATATTCTTCACGTATGAGCGAACGCAGCCATTGGAATCTTTTTGGCTCGAGACTTCCGGTCTCATTTACTTCCATTGATTTTTAGACGTTAAAAACAGCTCGTTATGCTGCTTGATGTTGCAAAGTGACATTTTCTTATTATATTATTTTCCTTTTTATGTATAGTCATTTGTTTGTAGAGCGAGTAGTCTCTAACGAGTAGTTTTCTGTCGTTTATTATTCCTAGTCATTTCTCCCATAGGTAACGGAATCAAAAGTTCTAAAACAATGAACGCACTTCTGTATTGTAGAATAAGGTCAATATAAGATAAGAGCAGTAGCATTAACATTAAACAAAAAAAAAAGAAAGTAAACCATTGAAATACTAATCATAAGTGAACCTGGACCACAAAACCAGCCTTACACTGTGTCCTAACAACACGCGACAAGATTCCAGTGGCAAGCAGTTTTGGCGTCCGCACCAAACGCGAGGCGACACGACAGAAACATTTAAAAGCCACTCATTTAAATACCAGCCACTGCACTCCCAAAGAAATGCTAAAGTTTTTAATCTAATCAATACATATTAAACGTATATATGGTTATTAATAGAGTGATTGATGTTGTTTGTTTGCACTGAGTCACTGTTCTGACTTTCATTTTCAAAATCTGAGGTGTATTTAAACTCACATTGGGAGCATTTAACACTGAATAAAGCACATAATCAGTACCTGAGGTGATCATTGTCATAGCAGTATATGCTGTTGTTTTGCCGCGATGTTGCAGAAATGGAAACTGTTTCTAAAATAGGAATAGCCAAAAGAGTCAAAATTGTAGATTTTTATTTTAGGCCATAATGTTGTATGAAGACATTTTGTAAACTTCTTTCCATAAATATGCCAAAACGTCATCTTTGATTAGTAAGATGCATTGTTTTAGAAGGTAATTTGAACAACTTTAAAGGCGATTTTGTCTATATTTAGATTTTTTTGAACCTTCAGATTCCAGATTTTAAAATAGTTCTAATAAACCATAGATTAATTAATTTATTCAGCTTATATATATATATTTATAGATCTTAATTGTATAAATTGACCTATTACTGGTTTTGTGGTCTTCCATCACTTTAAATACAAAAAAAAAAAAAAAAGTTGTGTTCCACATGATTCTTTCATGTTGTCCCGACACAAATCGATTAAGCTAACTTAATTGTTTCTACAAATTTAAGTGGATTGAATTAAGCAATTAAGTTGTCCCCAAAACATCTCAAAAATTGTGTTGATTCAGCTCATTTTAAATATATTAGTTTGACCCAACAGAAAAAATAAGAATTTTTTGAGTGCATAATAATAATAATGGTATGTTCATTTTAATGTTCCATATACTAAATCAGAAATTTGCCCCCAAACAAAGCAGAAATTGAAGTTTGTCAATTAATTTCCATTTTACTTTTCAATTTACCTGGGTACTCATTGGTCCATATTTGTGTCCCGATGCATCAGGCTCTTCGAAGTACAAGGTGTAAAAGTCTGGCCTGAAACAAAGGACATACAATGATCTCAAAATGCCAACATCTTTTTTTCTTCCTGTCAAAAAAATAGTATTTAACATCAATAAGAATTTATATCATAAAATAATATTGTGTGTTTAATAAGGTTGAAACAGACTGAAGGCGACATTTGAAGGTTACTATTTTTAACAGTTCAGGGAGAACAAAACAATGAATTAAATAAATAAATAAATAAATAAATAAATAAATAAATAAATAAATAAATAAATAAAATTACCTTTCCCCTTCAGGTAAATGCAACCATTGAAAGATCTGTGATATCCTCTTTTCGAAAGGAACGTTCCTAATCAAAGAAAAATACAATTTGACAGATTAGAGTGATTCGGATTACAACAAAAAGTATCTAAAACAACATTTTAGTATGAATTTAGTCCTTTGGAAAGAATCAGAACTTTCATTTTTGTGGTTTTAAAATGCATAAATGTGTGTTACTGTTACAATGGTTAAATGATCTACATGTATGGTCTACCTGTTATACTTCATCCAGTAATCTGGGTATTGTCCATTGACTTTGACATCGGATCCTGGCCAGAAGAAAGTAGCTGTTTTAAGTTTGTTTTTCATGGCTGTGAGCCAAACCTAAAGACAATCACAGGAAGATCTGAATGAGAGCGCTGACAAAAGATCAGAAATGACAAAACAGCACTTAGAATATAAAAGAGCACCTGCAAATATACATTAGTTTAATACAAAGTAATGCCACATTATTTGCAGCAGATTTGTGTATGCTACTGCATATAACATAATAATACCTATTCTGCATGATTTTAAATAAATCATTCATAGTCATTTAGGACGAGGAAGTGTTATTTTATTACCTTTAATATGTTTTTTGCTAATATTTTGATTTTATTACAATAAGGCTCCATTTGTTTATGTATTTACTAACATGAACAAACAATGAACGCTATATTTATTACAGTATTTATTCATCTTCATTCATTCATTCATTCATTCATTCATTCATTTTCCTTCGACTTAGTCCCTTTATTTATCAGGGGTTGCCAACTTATCCAGCACATGTTTTACACAGCGGATGCCCTTCCAGCTGCAACTCAGTACTGGGAAACACTCATACACACTCATTCACACACATACACTACGGCCAATTTAGTTTTGTCTTTGTACTGTAGGGGAAACCGGAGCACCCAGACAAAACCCATGCCAACAAGGGGAAAACATGCAAACTCCACACAGAAATGCTAACTGACCCAGCCGGGACTCGAACCAGCAACCTTCTTGCTGTGATTAATTGCCTTTATTAATCTTATTTAATAAAAATTAAGCCATTTGTTGTTAGTTCATGTTGTAACTCACAGTACATTGACTAATGTTAACAAGCACGACTTTGGATTTTAATAACGCATTAGTAAACGTTGTTATATGTATAAGTATCGTTCATTATTAATTCAATAAACATAAACTAATGGAACCTCATAGGAAAGTGTAACCAAATTATTACTTTCAGTTTGTTTTATTTAACATTTCAGTCACTTTGTTCATTTTGATTAGTTCTTTTTTATATCTCATGAGTGTCAATTAATTGTATTTATTTTTTTAGCACTTATTGTTTTTACTTAATCATTCTTTCTTTCTTTTTTATCATCATATTTTTTGTGGCGATTATACAGCATTGAGGATCAGACAGTTGGAAGTTGGAAACTAAAAATAGTAACTTCTAAAGCAAAGTAAACACATGGCCATGCAGAAGCACTAACTAGGCAGAAACCACAAAGCTGTCCCTGTAATTACTGTACAAGCCAGTATACAGAAGCCAATCTTCAAGGTAAAACAGGCGTCCACTGAATGTGAATGTCTTTTACATTTGAGAGTCCATTGGTCAATTTTTTTGCATCGCCAGTAACAAAACGAGAAAATCTCAGTATCTCCTATTAGCAACAACCCATTTCAGCACCATGGATGGGGCAAAACCAGAGCATGAAAACAAACAAAAGTATGACTAGTGTTCACAGCGAGACTTCAGAAATTCAGATTGGCACCAAACAATGTTAAAAAGGTAACGAGTAAAACAAAAACGCTGGGCAATTTCAGATATTGGGTTCAAACATCGTACGTCATCCCAAATATGAGGATTTTGCAGAGTGTTAAACATCTGTGCTCCATATAAACAGCTGTCCTGGTGAACTGTGAAGAGGATGGTGATGGTGATAAGGGCGTATCAGAGGATGGGTGTGACTTTCCTCTCGTCCCACCCTGATGTGGGAAATACAACTATTACCACAAGAACTTGAAATATACATCCGGCCCATCACATCGCTCTTTATTATCACAATAAAACCAAACATGAGGTACTATTCAAGCAGAAGTTCAATATTTGGTCATCGATCAAGAATTTCAAAGGATGTCATTAGAATAGATATAAGAAAACATACAATGAAACTGAAACGCCTTGTTTTAGACTACAATAATTCATTATTATGGTGCAGGGCCTTCTTTTGTGGCCATTTGTTTTCTTTGCATATATGGATTTCTTTGGATGTTAGCAACATCTGGGGAAAATTTTACAATTAAAAGCTGCATGAAAAATCAAAAATGTTGCATGAAAAAAGTTATTTTTTGTGCATTTACTCACTGGTTCACCCTGGTACCATGAAGGGTTGAATTTCTCATCAACCTTTAAACTGAAAGAGGCATTGCGATTGACATCATACATCTTATTGTCAACAATTCCGTGCGTTTCAGGATAGAGACCCTGCAAACAAAAAAAATAACATAAAAACACCATTTCGTTCATCAGAATACATTAGAAATCAAGACAAGCAAAGCTAATGAACTTATAAGAACAGACAAGCAAGCTTCTTTTTAGAATTCACATAAGAGGTCCTTATTACATTTTTATCATACTGTAGTTTGTATTTCTGAGATTATATATTAATCTGACTGTAAAATTGTAGTTTGAATTATATCTATTAACATTGGCATAACAGTACATAATAGCATATTCAGCATTATCCTGAACATCATAAGCATTGTTTTTATCTGTCATGAAAAAAAGTCCTTCAAAAATGTGTATAAACATTGTATCATTTTGTTTTTTTGTCTTGTCTTCTAAGTTTTAAAATTTCAGCCTTTTATTTTTCAGTACAACAACGTATTTCCAACTCAAACTGAATATTTAGTAGGGGACGGGGCTTTATTTTTGCGCTCCTCCTCATCTTTCATTTGCAGCAAACTAACGGTTGGAGGGGTGTGGCTAAGCATGTTTCACCAAATCAAACTGATGTCATCGGAAACAGACTGAAATTCCAAAACAAAAGCAAATGATTTTAATTAAAAATTACCATTTTTTTCAGTGGATTGACTTGCACCTTGAAACTAACAATGTTCATTCATTCCATCATTCATTCATTCATTTTCCTTCGGCTTAGTCACTTTATTCATCAGGGGTCGCCACAGCGGAATGAACCACCAACTTATCCAGCATATGTTTTACACAGCGGATGCCCTTCCAGCTGCAACCCAGTACTGGGAAGCATCCATACACACTCATTCACACACGTACACTACGGCCAATTTAGTTTATTCAATTCACATATAGCGCATGCCTTTGGACTGTGGGGGAAACCGGAGCACCCAGAGGAAACCCACGCCAACACAGGGAGAACGTGCAAACTTCACACAGAAATGCCAACTGGCCCAGCCGGGACTCGAACCAGCAACCTTCTTGCTGTGAGGCGACCACTCAGTGCTAACCACTGAGCCACTGTGTCACCGAAACTAACAATATGTGCTAGCAAAATAAACATTGTAAATTTTGATTTCACATGGGTTTTAAAGCTGTTCACACACTGGCAATTACTGAAAAATGAATTAATTAAATGTCAAATTCTTACATACGGTCGTTTAAAAACACTTATATTTTCTTAAATGCTATTTTTATAAATGATAAAAATACAGATATTATCAAAACTAATGCTGATGATGCATGGGGCAACTTTTAGAGCAATGTTGCCAGGCAAATTATGCCATCAATGGGCAAACAAGTGAGACAATGGGCAACTAATAAAGGCAAGTGGGTCAGAATACAATTATGTAGCCCATTTTCAATCGGAATTTAGCCAGACAAAATTGCTACGTAATCAGAATAAGCCTGGGTTGTCATTTTGGCATGTGTGTGTGCTTCTTCATGAGCCATTGTGGATTAATTTCTACCTGTCACTTACTGTCACTATGGTGTAATGATTCGGGAAGGTCTTGGTGGGATAAGCAGGTCGCATATATGGCGTGGAGGTCCCACATTCTCCTGTGGAAACAACATCAGATTAACTACTCCATTTAACCAGTAAATTTGCCATATTAAAACCTCTATACATTCATATAAGGGAGAAAATAACTGTTTGATATTGGACAATAAGCTAAAACTACACTGTAAAAAATATCTGTTAATTAACAGTTTTCATATTTTGTGATTCACAAGTGTTTCTGGTTTATTTACGGTTGTGAATTGCATTATGGGATGTTGATCTCTGCTCTGTGGACTATTGATTTTGAAACTTAAACTAGGTTTAACAAAGTGACTTTTACTGACATTTTAGTAGTTTGAAATAATGTAATGTAGAAAAAATAATGCATAGAGAAATAAGTATATTGAAACTGAATATTGAGCAGGGGGCGCTCCTCCTCTCATCTCTCACTTACAGCAAACTAACGGTTGGAGGGGCGTGGCTGAGCATATTTCGCCCAATCCGTCAAACTGATGTCACCAGAGATGGACTGCCCTTCCAAAGCAGAAGCAAATGGTTTGATTTTAATTAAAGATTACCTAAAAAAATTTTTTTTCAGTGTATTGATCAATATATAGAAAAATAAGTCTGTAAAATAACAGAAAATGTACTGGCAGTTTATTACAAGGTTTTTACAACACCAACTCAGACAATATATCACTTTAAACTATTAGAAAATGTCCATAAAAGTCACTTTTTAGAACTTTTTTTAAGGTTAAAAGTTGTTAGAAGAAAGCTCAGGGTCCCATAATGCAATTCAAAAGCATAAATAAATGGGGAAAAATAAAACATTTAAACATGAATTAAAAATATGAAAAATCTTTTTTTACAGTGTAGGGTTACGGAAAATATTTACCGATATTTTTTACAGTGTAGGGTTACGGAAAATATTTACCGATATTTTTTACAGTGTAGGGTTACGGAAAAATATTTACTGATATTTTTTAAAGTGTAGGGTTAATTTAGCAAATTGAAAAATCAGTTACCTATAATTTAATAAATCGTCAACTGCAATAAAATAATATATATATTTTTTTATGTAAAGTTGTTTTATTTCAGCTTGTTCCCAAAACAACATTTATATTGCTTATTTAGTCAATTTTATGTACTAAAATATCTAAAACTAAAATAGGAACGACTAAAGATTTTATATATAAAAACAATATGCACTGAAAGTGAAAAAAAACAAGCATACACCGCATTGGTTACTTTACTTACAAATCTGAGTAAACCTATTGTATCTTAGATCTGTTAATTGACTGAACTTAAGTTTGTATAATTATGCGCATAGTTAATTTACTAAATATTTCTTAGGCAATAGGTTTCCTCACTTTAAGTAGTCAACTAATTCCCTTAAAAGGTTTACTCACTTTTTAAAGTGAAGTCAACTAATCACATTTGTGTAAACAGAAAATGTAACTAAACATACAATGAAAACAAAAAAAATGCTAAATAAAAACTAATTCAAAATTATATTTAAAACCCTCTGTTACTCATGATTCTAAATAATAATTGAATAATTTAAAACTTGAAAAATATGTATGTTCATCTGTTAAATCCTTACAGATCTTTGAAGAACATTTCTAATTGTAATTATTTATTCATTATTATTATTTATTTTAATATTTGTTGTCATATTTTTTGGTTAATGTTTAAAAAAGCTATTAAAACAAAAACTTGTTCAGGGTTGTGAACAGAAAGCAAAAAGACCCACTGAAAACACTGAGTATCATTTATCATTTTGAAAAAAGATGCAAATAGTTGGTTTGAATATTCCCTCAATATTGACTCATTATTTCAATAATTTGAATAGTCATTAAAGCAAGAAATACTTGTTTACGTGTTGCATTTTGTCTCTCAGATGATCCTAACAAATATAAAAGATACAGTTGTAGTCAAAAATGTACATACACACCTTGCAGAATCAGCAAAATGTTGATTATTTTTACCATTAAAAAAATAAATATAAAAATAGGTTGTTTTTTTTAAATAGCTCTTATGTCCAGTGTTGTGTTTTGTATTTATGATTAATCTATGTAGCACCGTTGTCCTGCGAGACACAACATTTCATTCCTCTGTATATCCACACATGTAGCGGAATGACAATAAAGCTCGACTTGACTTGACTTGAAAATAAAAATAATAACAGGGATCATACAAAGCTGGTGTTATTTTTGATTTAGTTCTGATCGGAATAAGATATTTTAAATAAAAGATGCTCACATGTATTCCACAAGAGAAAATAATAGTTGAATTTTGACTCTGTTCAAAAGTTTACACACCCTTGATTATTCCCAGCAGGCACACGTCATAAGACGTTAATATTAGGCTAGATATAGGTCATGACGTCAGGTGACCAAAATTCAGCCAGCGTCTAAGGACAACGGTATTTTGACATCCAATAATGATGTCAAATGACGTTGATTTTAGGTTGTGTTGGAAAGTGACCAAAATCCAATGTCAAGCCAAGATCTTAAACCAACGTCATAATGATGTCAAATACTGACATTTATTCATCAGGTATGGCAACTAAAATCCAACGTCTGATAGATGTCATATTGGTTACGTCCACACAACGTCAAGCTGTAACATGATTAGACGTTGATATTTGGTTGATTTTAGGTTGGACGTTGGACATTGAAGTTGGTCTGACGTTGGGTTCTGACATCAATACGATTTTCATTTCCAAACAAAATGGAACGTCCCCACGACATTGGGGTACAATGCCAATCTGACGTTGGGGTACAATGTTGACGTCCTGTGCCAGCTGGGTTGACACTGGGACATTACGTGAATGTTTGTGCTCTATTTTTCAGTGAAAACTTTTGAACAGAATGAAGAAATATATATTTAGCACTGATGGGTTTCATTTAGCACTGCTGTTCAGAAACTACAGAAGATAGTAACATGTTTTTTTACAAAAAACAAATGACCCTGATGTTTAACTTCAAAAATGACTTCAGAATTTACATTGCCTGTGTCAAACATTGAGTTAATATGACGTACTGAGTTTCCTGATGGCTGGAAGCAGACTGCTGTAGGCGCTCATGTATCCCGCCCTGAATCCATCCAGAGACACCAACAGCAGCGGCGACTTAGAAAACCTAAAATACAAGACCACATTTTTTTAAAATGCTTGCCATGCTTGAAAATAGCAGCTTCCTCTTTCAGTGGCCTTTCTTGAGTAAAATTAGCAAGAGGAAACATGAGCTCTTTTTGACCCTTGAACAGCAGATGTTGGAAACTGTGTATCCCCAAAACGTCACACCCAAAACACCAAATACATCCAGAACAACCAGACACAAATGCTTTACTATTTCAAAGATGTGAAGTAATGCAAAAGCTCTCAACGAGAAAGCGCATATGCTGTCAATTTTGAACGAGCGATTCTATAGACAGTCTTTAACAGGATAGTTCACACAAAAATTAAAATTAACTCATTATTTACTCACCCTCAAGTGTTTCCAGACCTTTAGGAGTCTCTTTCTTTTGCTGAACACAAATGAAGGTATTTTGAAGAAAGCTGTAACCATTGACTTCCATAGTAGGAAAAACAAATATTAAGAAAGTCAATGTGATTTCAGCATTCTTCAAAATATCTTCTTTTTTGTTCAACAGAGGAAAGAAACTCAAACAGGGTTTAATTTTCAGGGTTGAATTGACAGAATTTTCATATTTTGGGTGAACTGTGCCTTTAAGGGTTTGTTCACACTTGTAGTTTGGTTCTCTTGGTTCATTTGATCCAGACTAAAACAAAAAGATACATTTAGACCTGGTTTACTGAGCATTCATTGCCATTTTTTTCAGACCAAAAGGGTTAGTTCACTCAGAAATTAAGATTGGCCTATGATTTACTCACCCTCAAGGCATCCTAGGTGTATATTGTCACGGTTGTGGGTTGTGAGCACTTCCTGGTTTTCTTTTGTTTCATTCATGTGCATTAGTGGCGTGTTGATGTTGTTTGTCACATGACATTGTTTTGCTGATCAGCTGGGCTGATTAAGTCACTGCAGCTGTGGCTAATTATCATGACTATATCAGAGCGCTGGGTGTTTGCATCATTGTCAGTTCGTTATGTTGGCTTATTGTGATTCTGTGTCTCATTAGGACGCTCTGTGTATCTGGGAACCGCGAGCTGTTTTGGACTGCTACTTTATTCTGGACTTCTCCGGCTCATCTGCTCGGTACTACGTTTATTTCTTTCCTCTGTTTTTGTCCTGTTTATTTTTGTTACCTTCAGTCATTAAAAGACCTTGAATATTGGATCCTTTCCTTCTTAGTCTATTATTTGGGGGATCGTGACATAAGTTATATTTCCTGTTCTACAATGGCAACAGGTAAATGTTTCCGACTGTTTTTCGACAGTTCAAGCCAAGTGTGATAAAGCATATCCATTCATAATAATAATACAAAAGTACCTGGTGATGAATTGGTGATAAATAAAGGTGAAGAAAAATGTTGTAAGAAAAATATCCAGAGTTAAAACTTTATATACAGTTTTGTGCAATCGTCTTTTTCTTCTTTTAAGAATAATTTTTGATGTATTTAGGGCCACCAGCTGGACAGGACTTTGAAGCACATGCATTGTTGAAACAAAACCCCTAGAACCAGGGGAAAAATAGGACGATTCTAAGGGTCCACGCAGTTTTGGGGCCCGCAGAGATATTAGTAGGGGCCCAAAACTATAGACCATTTTGAGGGATGTAAACAATAACAATGGTCCTGACGTATTTCCTGTTTTACATTTTAAATTTCCATCGCTTCTGTGAGTCCAAACAGTTCCACATATTGATAAATAATGTTAGGATAGCGGTTATAACATCAGAATGTGATTGAATCGCCTCTTGTTACAGATATCAAATAGTTTGACAACAAGCAGGAAATGTTCATGGGCCAATGACATCATCACATTGAAATGGTCTATACCCCCATATATATATATATATATATATATATATATATAACTTAAACCCATACCCCCCCTTTCCGGTTTTCACTTTCGTTTGCGACATAGCCACCCCATCCCCACCCCAGCTCCCCATCCAGCCCAATCAAGGGCTAATTTTTATTTTTGGGTGAACTAACACTTTAAGACACAAAACTTATTTTCCGATGTGTAATTTCCAATAAAACCGATTGAACATCCAAAATTTAAACAATTTATCCCACTGACAATGTCTCCCATTGATACAAAAATAACAGCTCTAATGATGGCACTAAAAGTTATATAGACCCTTTTCACATTTCCGGGTTTCTCAGTAGTGGAAGTCGTCATAGTTGGGAAAACTTAGAGTGGGACAGTACAACAAATAATTTTTTACAATCCTATTTTATCCTATATTATAAATGTTCATATGTTTAAAAAAAAAAAATCTAAATATTAAAAACTTTCAAGGATTTAAGTTTATGATGACATAACATAACAGTCTTGTGAAAAGGGTCCACTGGCGTTCACTAAAAGACCCATCAAGCCTCCTTATCCTTCAAAACTGAGCATAAAGATTTAGTTCAAGAATTCAATTCAATTCAAGCCATTATAAAATAACGTTTAGAATTAAATGTCATTAAAATGTAATAGACCGCTGTAAAACAATCTTCCTGAACATTAATTTGATATTTTTCAAATTACTTTCAGTAACAGGTACATGCCTCCCCACCAAGCGACATAACTTTATTATTGTTTTTATTGAAGCGCATGGCTTATTAAGCTGTCTACTTGTGTTTCTGCCAGTGAATGTCATTATGGGCGAAGCTGAATGCAACTGCTATTTGAATGCAATGACTACTTTAGCTAATGGAAAACCACACTGACCACACAGTCCATTACAGAGTCAGACATAAACAGTCACGCCTCAACATCTCTCTGTGCATCTAAACAGATGCAGATATAAATGCACATAGCCATTTAACAGACCATATTTAGCCATTTAACAAAGTCCATCTTTAAACTGCAAACCGAAAAGACAGGTTTGGACAGGTTTAAACAGGTTTGGACAGGAAAAGATGCTGAAAACTGTTAAATGATTAGTGGCCTACAAATAATACTCAAGTAAGTACTGACACTGACCACGTGAACTTATTTGAGTCCGATTTCCTTCCACAGAAGAATTGAATCTTCTATCAATCAAAAAAAGCTAATGTTTGAATGTTTTGAAGGCCTTGCATTTACATAGACCATTATAGACTGATATTAGAACAGATGGATAGATAAGTTACAGACAGAAAGATGGAAAGACAGACTGATAAACATAAAAAAAAAAAAAATGATTCATTGGATTTACTACATTTTTTTTTAAGGTAAGTGGTTGCAAACAATTTATATGGGCTGAATTTAAACAAATTAAGTTGAACATTACTAGATTTAATTTGTTTGTTTAAATTCAGCCCCTATAAATTGTATGCAACCAGTTACCTTAAAATGTAGTAAATCTAATGAATCTTTTTTTTCAGTGTACTGTATGAATGGATAGACAGATGATATACAGACAGAAAGACGGACAGAATGGATGGATAAATAATCACAGATAAATAAAGAGACATATGGATGGACAGACAAACAGACTGATGAACGGACAGGCAAATGATAAACAGATGGACAGACAGATGGACGGATAAATAAATGGATAGACAGACATATGGATGAATATGGGCTTACAGATTGATGGATGAATAAACAAAGGCACAGATAGACATATAGATGGACAGATCAACAGACAGATGGATTAAAAGTGCAGACAGATGATGGAGAGATAGACAGAAAGACCCATGCAGAAATCTGATGTATGACAATAAATATCTATATGACACATACTGTATATGACAAACAAGTAAATGTTTGGATTTTTACCATTATAAAATGTCATATATGCAACATTCATTCATTTTCTTTTCGGCTTAGTCCCTTTATTAATCTGGGGTCGCCACAGCGGAATGAACTGCCATCTTATCCAGCACATGTTTTACGCAGCAGATGCCCTTCCAGCTGCAACTCATCACTGGGAAACATCCATACACACTCATTCACACACATACACAACGGCCAATTTAGCTTACCCAATTCACCTATAGCGCATGTCTTTGGACTTTGTGGGGGAAACCGGAGCACCCGGAGGAAACCCACGTGAACACGGGGAGAACATGCAAACTCCACACAGAAATGCCAACTGACCCAGCCAAGGTTCGAACCAGCGACCTTCTTGCTGTGAGGCGATTGTGTTACCCACTGCACCACCGTGCAGCCCTATATGCAACATATAATTCCAAATATTGCTAAAATGGCTGTATATATACAAGCCCAAGATTATTCAATAATTATTATAAATTCATTCATTTTCTTTTCAACTTAGTCCCTTTAATTATTATAAATTATTAAATATTAAATAATTCTGACTTAAAGTTACTTTTATTCAACCAGCAAGATTTTTTTTTGACACAAGCTTCTCCTAAAAGATAATAAGACGATGTACAAGAGTATTGTAGAGGTCAGTAGGATTTTTAAATGTTTTAAAATAAGCTTCTCCTGCACACCAAGGCTGCATTTATTTCATCAAAAATACAGTACAAATTGTAAAATTGTGAAATGTTATTGCACTATAAAATAACTGTTCAAAAGTAGTTTATAAATTAATTTAATAATTTATTCCAGGGGCAGCGCGGTGGCACAGTGGGTAGCAAGAAGGTCGCTGCGAGCCCCGGCTGGGTCAGTTGGCATTTCTATGTGGAGTTTGCATGTTCTCCCCGTGTTCGCGTGGGTTTCCTCCGGGTGCTCCAGTTTCCCCCACAGTCCAAAGACATGTGGTATAGGTGAATTGTGTAAGCTAAATTGTCCGTAGTGTATGTGTATATATATGCATGTAAGAGTGTATGAGTGTTTCCCTGTGATGGGTTGCAGCTGGAAGGGCATCCGCTGCATAAACCATATGCTGGATAAGATGGCGGTTCATTCCACTGTGGTGACCCCTGATTAATAAAGGGACTAAGCCGAAAAGAAAATGAATGAATGAATGATTTTAAAGATGAATTTTTGAGCTTCATTACTCCAGTCTTCAGAGTCACATGATCCTTCAGAAATCACTTTAATAATAATAATAATAATAATTGGAATGGAATGATTGGACCGATGACCCAGTCTGTTGTGATTGGTCGACTGCGTTCAGCATGAGACAGAGAGAAACCCCCACCACGGCTATGAAGAAGCAGAGACTATGTGAGAGTCCAATGCAGGAATGCAATAAAGCAATGCAGTTAAACACCAGCATATTACTCTACTCTTAACGCTAACCCCAAGTAATAACAACGACACACATTCAGTATTAATCCACACAGTGCCAAAAGCTGAACTATTTTGAAAATTGACCGCGCTGCACGTGTGAGGAACAGCTGATGGTGGCCATGGCAAAGGCAAACGGCAGAGGATCGCGAGTTCAGAAACGCATTTAAATTGCTAAAGGAAGAAGCATATGTCGTGTTTTCAACGTGGTTTTGGACGCAATATGTGAATAGCCCCATACCTGACATTTAACCTGAGAAATACAGTACAAGCACTGATCTATAATAGATAAGTGATTACAAGCTGCGCGGAGCAATTACAAGTTACAACACACGATTAATTACATATTTTGCAAACTACACAAAACGATGCAACATTTTTAATTACACTTATATGTTATGATCCGGAGGAAGAAGAAACTGGTCCATATGAACTCTAACAGTTACTGACAAAGTCCCTGTCAAAGTCTGACAAAGTCCCATACATAATAGTCTCTGTTGCTCCTTCAATAGTAAACGGCCGGCAAATCCCGCGCTGCAGCGTAGGTTATTGTATCAAAAATCTGAAAAATGACAGGAATGGCCATATATCAGATTTCTGTATGGGGACAGATAGACAGTCGGATGAACAGATTGATGGATGGACATAAAGACAAACTGATGGACAAACAGTTGGACAAATAGATGGAGAAAAAACAGGTAAACAGACAGATAAAAGACAGATACGCAGAAAAATGGACGAACATAAGAGACTTGTTCCGAAACCAAATACATAAATTATTATAAAATATTGCAAATTACTGCAGAACTTGTGATCACTAGCTAAAATGGGATTCATATGATTTCCTAGAGTCCTGTGTGAATGGTGGAAAGCATTAAAATAACATCTGACTCATTTAAATAGTTAACAAAAAGTTTTCATTGTATTTCTATTCTATTTACATTACACATGCTCATGAAAAATGCGCATCAGAATCTGACATTACGAAATAACATCTAAAACCATGTTTCCTTAAAAAGCAAATCACTATCTCTGAGGTTTTTGGCTGTATTTGTTGTTAGACAGCTGTTTTAGATTTAGATAAAGCCAGTGATGTCAGGAAAAAAATATTGTTATATTACAAAAGTTGGAAACAACATACTGTGAAATGAATATAGTGGCCAACATACACACATGTGCACACACAGCTATCTTTATGAGGATGTCCTATATGCGTAATGATTTTTATACTGTACAGACTGTATATTCCCCAACCCTATCCCTGAGCCCAATCCTCACAGGCAACATTCTGCATTTTTACATTTTCATTCTATGTGATTTATGAGCCGTTTTCCTCATGGGGACGCAAATTATGTCCCAACAAGGTCAAAACTTGCTGGTATTGCTATACTGGTGGGGGAAATTTGGAATACAAGGTGCATTACACACACACATTGTGAAAACTACGCCATCATTAACTATAAATGGAGATGCTACATTTACATTCAGGACATTAACCTGATCCAGATCTTGATACACAACCATCTCATTTATAAACATAAGTCTGTTACCCAGCAGGACACTGAGGAGTCCTGATGTCCTCACAGTCCTCTTGAAGCCAACTCTTTTCACCTGTGAAGACAAGAGGGAAGAGAAAGTGTATATTAATAGTAACTCGAAACTCTGGCCAGATGCATTCACTTTTGTCTGTGCTAAGGTTTGCATGAACTTAACAGTGAAAAGAGAAATGAAACAGAACAATTCAGTTTATGAAAGCAAGAAAGAGTGAAATTTCAGGCTTTGTAAAAACAATAACTCGACATGCCCATTCTGACACCATCAATCAAGTACAGAGCCAAAAGTACAGAAAAAATGGAAATACTGGAACTTCATCACAGTCTTCTCAAGACACTGTACAGACACAGTTTCTCAAGTGATAATAATTAGCTGTCAGTGGCTAATGCACTGACAGCTACACACATGGCTCTGACTGTGTACATAAGGCTATTGAAGTAAAACAACTAGACGAATAATGACCTGGAATGGGACGGCCTGTTTTTTGGAGGGTTCAAAGAGGAGTTCCAGTGCTTCAGCTACAGCCAAATCTTAAACACTTTTTTAGCTCTCGATATAAACAAATGTCTTTAATCCACAGCTTGTGCAAACATGACTTTACGCTTTTTGTAGCATAATGATGTATAAGTAAGGCCAAATTCAATGGAGTGAAGCCAATTATTCCACTTATATACAGTTATCAGACCTACAGACACGGTTCAGATGTTGTATTTCAAGACATTTGTCAGGTTTTTCTCCTCAAGCAGTGCCTAGTTTCTTACATATCTCATCTAAACTCTTCTGTTTTGATGTGATTTTTGACTGTTGTATGCTATGAAATAACTGACATCATTCAGTGTAGGGATTTGGAACCATAATGAGGTCAAAACCTACCTATAACCACTTTAACTGCTTTTATATGAAACACCTTAGAATGTTCAGCCAACAGCCAATCAGAATCAAACATTTAAAAGCCCGCTAGTATAAACAAACGTAAACTCGAACATGAGTTGATGCCGTTTGTTTACAACAGAGAAGGCGCTTTCATTGTCTTATTCCTCAAAATAGTATTTTTTCGTATCCTGGATTCTGCAGTATTGGATTACAGTACTGTGCAAAAGTTTAGGCCCCCTTTAGATGATTTTCTTTTTTTAGCAATGGTTTAATGACCATATATACAATAGTAATCTCATTCTCCACATTAGTAGTGAAAACATGTTTAGAGAGAAAAACAGCTAATAAACACTGACATTACTAAACTGGTCTCCACAGAGTCCAGACCTGAATATTATTGAGTAAGTATGGGATTACTTCTACAGAGAAAAAATAAATAAGAGATGTCCAAATCTAAAGCTGATTTTGATGATGTGCTTATAGAAGTTTGGTCAATCTGCACTGCTTATGGAAATACACGCATTTGAAAATCCTTTGTAAAGACACATTTAGCTTCTACTTGTTAATCAAACAAAGCTCCCATGTTCTTATAGTGGCAACTGGGGTAAAAACGACCGATAAAATGCTTATGATAAACCACTGTGAGTTTATCTTCAAGCACTGTGTTCAAGTGTGACGTGCGAGCATGTGAGAGGGAGTGTGATTTACAAACCGGGGAGTCAGATTTCAGTACAACACTGGTAGTCTTTAGTTTCAAAGAGTGTCTAAGATGCAGCACAAACTCAAAAGTACCTCTCAACATGCGTCCACATCTCTTTATTAGTGTTTAAAACATGTATCTGCAGATTTGCCCATAACTATTTTAGCTGCATGTAGCTGCTAACTAGGCACTGTGCTGATCAAATACACTTAAAAAGAGACCCAAACTAATCAGACAGGCATTTGTGAAAATATTTTTAAGGAAAACAACTGGCCATAAAAGCAGTGTGTTGGAAAGCTTTGCTGCTGCCTGTCCTGCTGGGCAGAGATCAACTCCAGACCCAAATTACTTCAAAGACTAATCCTTCAGATCCATTACAGATTCACTGATGCCAGAGGCATTCAACAAAACACAGACACATCTGTCCAAAGCTAAAAAAGAAACCTAATCACCCAGATAATTTTATCTACCCTAGATTTCAAGGCATCTTGTCTTGTCATGCATGGTGTACACATTTATAATCACAAGGATTTCTTAAAACAACAAACAGATGAGATGATAATGTCATAAATGAATAATTTGCCCTATTAGAAAGTTGACTTCACTGATGTTTTGTACTGTACTACTCATTCGTGAACACAACTTCCCCTGCAATTATATTGTATACATCCTATTATGACAGCCTGTGTCACAAACGTCAGCGATCTAGCCCTTGCAGATTGTTGGAAAACATTCACTATCACCCGAACTACAATTCTGCCATTGAACTGCACTACATTTCGGATCAGGCACCTCACACACACCAGTTTCGGATCACCACTGATTACTTGCACACAGCAAGAGCTCATGAAGACTGATTAGTTGGACTGTATATACACCTCACATTCTCACACACATTGCTGAGTCTTAATAACCTGTAGCATTACGAAGCGTTAATCCTGGCTAGTCTTTCTGTGTTTTGATCCTTGCCTTGTTCTCTCGTTATTGATTCTTTGATGCCTGTACTGACCATTCGCCTGTTTTTGACTATGATCTTGGATTACCTTTATGCTCCTGTTTGACCGTTGCCTGCCTGACCATTCTCTGTTTATTAAACTGCACATGGATCCTCAACTCTGTTGCCAAGTGTCCCTCAGTTACAGCCTGCTTCCAACATTCATTCATTCATTTTCTTTTCGGCTTAGTCCCTTTATTAATCTGGGGTCGCCACAGCGGGATGAACCGCCAACTTATCCAGCATATGTTTTACGCAGCGGATGCCCTTCCAGCTGCAACCCATCACTGGGAAACATTCATACACATACACTACGGACAATTTTAGCTTACCCAATTCACCTATACCGCATGTCTTTGGACTTGTGGGGGAAACCGGAGCACCCGGAGGAAACCCACGCGAACACGGGGAGAACATGCAAACTCCACACAGAAATGCCAACTGAGCCGAGGCTCGAACCAGCGACCTTCTTGCTGTGAGGCGAACGTGCTACCCACTGCGCCACCGCGTCGCCCTCTGCTTCCAACATCAGATGTAAAAAGGAACTTTTTTCCTGCATAATAACTTCTATTATTCTGACTTTTCTTGTCTGAACTATAAGTTTATATCCCAGAATTTCATGTTAACATCACTGATTCTGACTTCAAACAGAATTGCAAAATGAAAACTACATGTAAAAGAAAAATTCAGGGAATTCTGTCATAAAACGTTGCTGAGGAAAAAAGTTTGAATCGAGTTTACGCAACACAACTTTCACTTTCCTTCGTTTTCTGGCATTTCCAAGTGTCCATCTCACAATAGTAATTTTGAGTTTATATCACACAAACATGATACAGCTATAATGGCATCATGACAGTTATGTTTATGATAGATTTATGACAAGGTACCTTGGTAATCTATTTCACACTGTAGCCTATGAACCCAGCATTAATGGTTGTGTATATTACTGACAGTTAAAATAAAATATAGACAGAAGATTGAAGCCTGTGACGTACCTTCACATGTGCTCTTGTAGTTTACACAGCAGTCACCCACTTTTACACAGTCCGCAGAGCAGGAGCAGAGGCTGCTGAGCAAACGCTCCTCACCGCAGCGGAATTTTGAGCACGTCCAGAGCTGAGCTGAAACACAGAGGGTCAGTATGGTCAGCAGCAGGATAGACATGAGGATTAGGACTTTATTGAGAGATCATTGATAGAAACGTGACAAGAGCTATACAGATGAGTGCTTTGGAAATTAATAGAGTATATATGCATACAGACATTTGATTTCAAAATGATTTTGTTTTGCTTATAAGACTGAATTCAGGATGTAAGATGTAAATGAATGGGCTTCATTCAAATAAATAAAAACATAATTAAGCATCACTGAACCAGTCTATATACATTATACAAACAAATTAAATAAACATTAACATGCGTGTGTGTAGAAATAGCACTTTAAGGTGCTGTTAAAGCATAATTACAGCCCAAGTTTGATTCAACAAAACAGTTATGGCATATACAATGCATTTTGAAAATTGAAATTCATGCCAACCCAGGCTCATTCTGAAAACGTACCTCTATATACATTTCTGGAGAGCGCCAAATACGTCCCAGGAGGTATGTTTTTTTGCAGTTCTTGTTTTGGCAAATCCACCAGAGGCCTCTGTGTACGCTTTTTGAGATCTCAAATTTCTGCCATTCGCACCTGCTGTTCTTGAGTAGCCGCTGTCAACTGACTGACTGACTGAATGATTGACTGACTGACCGATCGACTGACCCACCCTCCTTCCCTAAACCCAACCAATTGTGTTTTCAAAAGCACCGATTGATCCACCCAGCCACTTCCCTAAACCCAACTGACAGTGTTTTCAAAAGCAATACAGAAAAAGAAAAGCCCTCGCCTGAATTTTACCACGTTTTCACATTTTACCACATTCTCATCCTGTTTTTTATTTTTTGGCTTCGCTTTTTGGAACCATTCTTCACTGGACTCAAACCTTGTCGTCGTGGTCAATTCCTCTCTGAGTCTCAAGTCCACCAACGTACGCAGCGAGCTAACTGGACAAACTGGTAACAGCGGAAAAGCCGTCCATATGGAGGTAATCGGTCAGCTGGTAACAGCAAAAAGGAACGACGTCATACCGCCCCGTAGCGTTTGTTTTAAAGATAAAAGGCAGCCATACGTTCCTCTGGCTACATAATTCATGATCTCCAGAAATGTATCTAGGGCTACGTTTTCAGAATGAGCCTATGTTGGGTCATGCTGTTTTTGACCTTAGTGACTTTTCAATGTGTAAACAAAGATGAGGAATATTTCAAGTTTTGGAAGGACATAAAGGAGACTTAATGACCACATAATCTTATAACCACAACCCCCAAACAGGCCTTGTGTTTTCCTACAAGATAGAGATTATTTTATTAGTTTTAATGTTTGATTGGATTACATCCATGGCCATTTTATTTGTCAAAATAAATCCAACCTTATTTTATTTTGGGTCCATTGTTGCTTTTCATTTTCACTTTATAAGCTACATCTAAGCTCAATTATGATTAAACACAGGGCGTTGAACCACTTTTATGCAGACCACAGAAATACTGTATAAAGTCAACCACTGACTCTTCAATAAAAAAAGAAAATTAAACTCAGTACACCTAAAAGGATGACATTTTTTTTTTTACTTAATTTACTAGACAATAAATAAGTGGAAAAAACAAACAAGCCTATAATATGTAAAACCCATTTAGCAAATAAAGGAAGGACATGAGGGGAAGTAAATGACAAAACCACTTAATTGTTAACCTAAAACAGGTTTTTTGTAACAGTATGTGCATGTTTTGTGCATATGTGTATATTTGCAGGTCATCTTGACGCACATGTGTACATCTTAATTCTACGGCAAAAGATAAAGTAACAAAACATTCTACAGACTGTAAATCTTTTTTGTTTGTTTGTTTTTGTACGTATTATTAGCTATTTGTACATAAAACGTATATATTAGCATTATATTAAAAGCTATTAAAAGCTATTGTACTGGCAGTAAGGCCCTACAGTATTGTTGATGTGAAAAAAAATTGATAGGAGGAGACAGTGAGAGCAGACTGAATCTCTGAGCAGTCTGAAACTCACTGATCCTTTATGTGCAATTTACTGAATCCAGCCGCCCCACATATGCAGGGCACACAGAAGGCACCACAGGGAGGAACACTTGGTTACTGTGTTGGAAAGTGGAGCTTATTCAAAACATCATGAAAAAAAAAAAAAAAATGTACAGGGTGGGACTCGAACTTGTAGAAACCCACAGTGACTCTAACACTGTAAGGTGGAAATTTCAACAGGTGGGTGTTGAAGGTATAAACAGACAATTTTGTTGCCAATGTTTGCAAACTCAGGTTTTTTCTAGGCTGTTCCAGCCCTAGATAAATGATCAGTGTCTGTGAACATGACTTTATTTATACCTATTTCTATCTCAGACGCACACATACACATTTACAGCTGGTTTGCCAGGCTACCAGAAAACCAAAACAACAAAGAAGTAACACTTCCTTAAACTGAACAGTGGAAGACTGATGTTACCATGCCCTAAGGAAAGTTTACACCTTGTATTTTAACAACCGTCTCGGGTGATCAAGAGAATTAAATACAGGTGTAAACAAAACGTCTTAAGATCCAGTAACTAAGATTGCACATCAGACAGCTAAAAAATGCACAAGCCTAACAGTAGAATTTTTTACAAAAATACTTGCGGCGGCATGGTGGCTCAGTGGTTAGCACTGTCGCCTCACAGCAAGAAGGTCGCTGGTTCGAGTACCGGCTGGGCCAGTTGGCATTTTAGTGTGGAGTTTGCATGCTCTCACAGCGTTCACATGGTTTTCCTCTGAGTGCTCTGGTTTCCCACACAGTCCAAAGACATGCGGTATAGGTGAATTGAATAAACTGAATTGGCTGTAGTGAATGAGAGTGTGTGTGAATGAGTGTGTAAGGGTGTTTCCCAGTACTGGGTTGCGGCTGGAAGGGCGTCCACTGCGTAAAACATATGCTGGACTAGTTGGTGGTTCATTCCGCTGTAGCGACCTCTGAAATAGAGACTAAGCCAAAGGAAAATGAATGAATGAATGAAATACTTAAGAATATACATGTAGATGAATCACCTTAAACTTCAAACCTACTTTGCCTTTTTCTGACATTCTTCCTTCACTTTTTTTTTTAAACATATGTTTGATATTGCCAGTCTGGATGTTCTGAGTAACATTAATAACAACTTATTGACTAAGACTGTTCCGGCCTGCTTTAAACTTCCACTGTGACTCTTATTCTCAAAATACATCCCTTGGTGCCGCAATGCAGGCAAATTACAGACCCATCTCTAAGCTGTTTTTATACAGTTGCAGAATTACCTTCAAATCAGTTCCATTTTCTGCATTATTATTTAGTCTGGCTTCAAAACCTTTTAATAATACAGAGTCTGCTCTCTTGATGGTGTTTAATGATATTTTAATGGCCACAATGACCACCATATTTTAATGATACAATGGCCCTTAGTGCTTTTACAATTGAGTTTACTGTCGAGCCTTTGATTTTGTGAACCACAGGATTTGTTTATCTTGGCTTTGACGTTTGGGTGGCATTACAGGCATGGTATTTAATTGGTTCCAATCTTAGGTTTATGTTTAGGTTACCATTCATCATCATTTTACCAGTGTTGTACCCCAGTGATTGATTTTGGGACCATTATTGAGTAAATCTGTTTTGATGTACGCATGTAACTGTTATGATCACCAATCTAGCAGTTGCAGATAAATGTCAGTTCTGGATAACTGGTCATCATTTACTCAAGCTTATTTTGTAAGTTTCATTTTTATGTGGAAGAAGAAGTTCACCAGAAAAGCTGGATGTGGTTGCGAAACTCCAACATTGACAAAAAAATGCATGGTCAAGAATTCATAAATGTTGTCTTTGTGACTTGTTCAGTGTATGTATAAAGTTCATTGTATAAATAAGTCGCCTGATGCCACACTATGAGTGAGAAATAGACTGGAATTTCACTGTAATTCACTTTTATTCATGGAGGCTTTTCAAGAAGGAAAAAATAGAAGGTTTTCTGTGAGTTTTTTCAGTCATCTCATCTGTGGTGTACCCCAGGGGTTGATTTTGGGTCCGTTACTGATTTTCATTTTCATTATAAGCTACATCTGTGCTTAATTATGAGTAAATTCAGGGTGTTAAACCACTTTTATGCAGACCACAGAAATACTGTATAAAGTTAACCACTGGCTCTTATCAATGAAAAAAAAATTAAACATATTACACCTAAGAAAATTCATTTGTTTTACTTATTACATTTTTTTCTGTAATAAATAAGCTAAGGGTGTCACGGTGGCGCAGTGGGTAGCACGTTCGCCTCACAGCAAGAAGGTCACTGGTTCGAGCCTCGGCTGGGTCAGTTGGCGTTTCTGTGTGGAGTTTGCATGTTCTCCCCGTGTTCGCGTGGGTTTCCTCCGGGTGCTCCGGTTTCCCCCACAAGTCCAAAGACATGCGCTATAGGTGAATTGGGTAGGCTAAATTGTCCGTAGTGTATGAGTGTGAATGAGTCTGTATGGAAGTTTCCCAGTGATGGGTTGCAGCTGGAAGGGCATCCGCTGCGTAAAACATATGCTGGATAAGTTGGCGGTTCATTCCGCTGTGGCGACCCCAGATTAATAAAGGGACTAAGCCGAAAAGACAATGAATGAATGAATGAATAAATAAGCTGAAAAAAACGTACCCATGAAATCCACAGCAAATTCAGCATTTAAAGGAAGGACATGAGGGTCAGTAAATGACTTAATTCATTAATAGGGTTAATAATAGGGTCTATAAACTACTTAATTGTTAACCACAAACACAAGGTCTTTTGTTACAGTATCTGCAT
The DNA here is from genome assembly GCA_903798115.1 of Danio jaintianensis. Taxonomy (NCBI): domain Eukaryota; kingdom Metazoa; phylum Chordata; class Actinopteri; order Cypriniformes; family Danionidae; genus Danio; species Danio jaintianensis. Next base: position 4,594,047 of record CAIGQV010019171.1, read on the forward strand.
ACATCTTGATTCTACAGCAAAGATGTTACAAAAAATAAAGTAACAAAGTTTTTTTTTTTACATGTATGATGTTAAAAGCAGCAGCTATTTTACTGGCAGTAAAACTCTATAATATTGCTGATGTGTCAAAAGAAAAAAAAAGAAAGAAACACTGATTTCTAAACCAAAAAAAAATGACGTTTTTTTTTTTTTTTTTGTACTTCATCAACAGAAAATAGCTCTTTGACGTCAAAAGTGGTGTGTGTAGTTGCGAGACTTTCCTCAAAACCTGAACAGAAGTTGTGACTCACGATGCATGTTAATAAACAAAGAACACAGCGGAAAAGAGAGACTTAGAAGCGAAGAAAGAGAAATGTTGCTTACTTGGTTGCACACACACTTCCTCATAGTCCAGACAGCAGGTGCCTTCCTTTACGCAAGCAGCATCGCAGCGACACCCTGCATTACCATCATGACTTTTGGATATACATCGATTTCTACAGCTGTCAATGACTATCAGACAAAAATAAAGCACAAAATAAAGACAATTTAGTCAAAATATCTCAAATGTAATGTGAATATAATGACACAGCCTTCATTCCTGATGTCAATGACAGCAAAATTCATCACACAATAAATAAAAATGTGTAATTATACAGTGATGTGCTAAATACATGCTATTAATAAAGTCACATGTGAAATCATGCTAGCAATATGTTAAAACATGCCAACAATGTTCTAAAGCATGGTAAATAAACACAGGTTACAACCAGTGTTGGGTGTAATTAGTTGCATAGTAACTAGTAACTGTAATTAAATTACATTTCCGCTGAAGTAAAAGAGGTTATTTTTTTAGATAGTTCAATAACAGTTACTTATAATACACTTGCCTTAGATTCATTCATTCATTTTCTTTTCGGCTTAGTCCCTTTATTAATCTGGGGTCGCCACAGCGGGATGAACCGCCAACTTATCCAGCATATGTTTTACACAGCGGATGCCCTTCCAGCTGCAACCCATCACTGGGAAACATTCATACACCACTTGCCTTAGATACTGTACATAAATTAAACACAGTGGCGTTTTATATATGTCGATTCAGAGTAATATAAACAAAAAGTAAAAGGAACACTTAAACAACACAATGTAACTCCAAGTGTTCCCTTTATTTTTTTGAGCAGTATATATTTTGCAGAAGAATAATATTTTTCAACTAAAGAACATTCATTCATTCATTTTCCTTTGGCTTAATCCCTTTATTAATCAGAGGTCGCCACAGTGGAATGAACTGCCAACTTATCCAGCATATGTTTTTTTGCAGCGGATGCCCTTCCAGCTGCAACCCAGTACTGGGAAACATCCATACACTCTCACATGCACACTCATACACTACGGCCAATTTAGTTTATTCAATTCACCTATAGTGCATGTCTTTGGACTGTGGGGGAAACTGAAGCACCCGGAGGAAACCCACGCGAACATGGGGAGAACATGCAAACTCCACACAGAAATGCCAACTAGCCCAGCCGGGACTCAAAACAGCGACCTTCTTGCTGTGAGGCGACAGTGCTAACCACTGAGCCACCATGTTGCCCAACTAAAGAACATTTATAATTTATCACGACAAATAAAAATTAACGATTGAAAAATAAGTTCTTAACAATTTAAGGTATAAACTCAGAGAAGCAGAGTATCTGTATATTGTTTTTCAGGTATTTTTGCATAATCATTACAATTTTCAACTAAAGAATGTTTTATTTGTCCAACAAATGAAACAATGAAATGTTTAAAAATGTATGCCATTAAAGAGCCCCTATTATGGGTTTTTGAAAATGACCTTCGATGCAGTGTGTAACACAGCACTAAGTGAATGAAAACATCCAGCTGAGGTTTAAATCTGAAAGTGCACCATGTTTAAAACTATTGATTCTTTAACGAAATAGTCGACTCAGAGTCGAATAAATTAATCGAGTTGGGTTCTTTTGCTTTAACAGAAGTATAGTAATATATAATTATACTAATTATATATACTAATATATAATTTAACAATTCTATAGAGATTTATGCGCAACCACTTATGTGGATTGTTAGTATTGAGTCAAGTAATTAAATTACTTATTGAGTAACTAAGGTACTTTCCAGACAAAGCAATAAAAGAAGTGATTTAAATCAAATTTGAATAATTTTAACATTTTTGAAGTAACCCAACCAACCCACCCAGGCTCATTCTGAAAACGTACCCCTATATACATTTCTGATGAGTGGCAAATACGTCCCAGGAGGTACGTTTTTTTGCAGTTTTTGTTTTCGCGAATCCACCAGAGGCCTCTGTGTACGCTTTTTGAGATCTCAAATTTCTTTCGCCAGTGCCATTAGCGCCTGCAGTTCTCACATAAATCCACCAGAGACCACTGTCGACTGACTGACTGACCGATCGACTGACCCACCCTCCTCCTTCCTTAAACCCAACTGGTAGTGTTTTAAAAAGTACCGATTGACCAGCGCCCACCCACTTCCCTAAACCCAACTGACAGTGTTTTCAAAAGCAATCCAGAAAAAGAAAAGCCCTCGCGGCAGCCTGATTTTTACCACATTTTCAGATTTTACCACATTCTCACGCTGTTATTTACTTGTTTATTTAATTTTTTGTCTTTTGTCTTTGTCTAACCTGCTTTCTAGAACCGTTCTTCGCTGACTCGAACCCCGTCATCACGGTCAACTCCGCTGAACATCACAAGTCCGCCGATGTACGCGGCGAGCCACTGGACAAACTGGTAACAGCGGAAAAGCCGTCCATACTGAGGTAAGCAGTCAACTGGTAAGCGCGAAAAGGAACGGCGTCATACCGCCCCATAGCGTTCATTTAAAAGACGAAAATTTATATAGGGCTACGTTTTCAGAATGAGCCTATGTAGCACCCAACACTGGTTACAACATGTGAGCAAATGTCTAAAACATGCCAGCAAAGTTAAATAAACTTGATGTATATGGGATAGGTAATATCTCAAAGATTATACTGTATAGGGCAATCTTTCATTAAAATTTTAATGACATTTTTAGCCAAAAGCTGTTATAAATTCACTTATAACCTGAAAAAAACCCCCCAAAAAACGGAGATGATACCTTTATCACTGCAGCGGAGTTTCAGTAGAAATATGATTGTGAGTATTAAAGCCAGCAAACCGAGCAGAAGCACCTTTAAAAAAAAAAAAACAAGAGTTCAAGCTTTAATACATATGGAGAAAATAAAAAGGAACATATGGAGAAAATATGCAGAAAACATAAATCATCCTATTCACTTAAAAAAAAAAACCCCAAAAAACCCGCACTTCAGTTTCACTGAAAACTAATTGTAAATAAATGTGTGAAATTAATGAAGTGTAAAAATTAGATTCACAATACAGTGATGCATTTCCCATGATTTATTTCCTTTCCAGTCCCTTGTGTGTACACTAAATTCCCCCTCCTCATGTTCCACAGGTGTCACAGGGCTGAATAACATTCAATAAAAACTTTCTAACCTTCTCAATGGTTTTGATTACACGTGAACTAAAGGGAACTCTTTGCATTTATCCTCAGGTTCATAGTGAATTGTTACATTTAAAAAAAAGAGCTGTGATTCTGCTGAAATACGAGAACATAATACCTCAGTCAATTTATAATGTCATTTTACTAAAGTCTGCTCTTTTCTCTCAGTTTATTTAGTCTTAAAAACTATACCATATGAAACAATAGTAAAGCAATTTACAGTAAATACTACAGTGTTTTTGAATCATATTACGGTAAAGTACTTTTCTACTGTGGTAATACAACAAACACCGTAATATAAGCAAATTGCCCAATACTGTAATTTTCTATATTAGTATACTTCTATGGTATAAACAGTAGTACAGTTCAAAAACATTACTATACTATTATTACAAATTACTATAGTATTTTTTTTTTGTTTGAAATAATATAATATATAAGAAATAACATACTGAGAAATAAGTCTTTAAGGTTTTTGTACTGTAACGACACCAACCGAGACAATATATCACTTCAAACTATTAAAATTTTTAATAAAAGTCACTTTTTCGAACTTTTCAAGGTTAAAAGTTGTTGGAAGAAAGATCAGGGTCGCATAATGCAATTCAGAAGCATGAATAAACATAAACACGAATCACAAAATACGGAAAACTGCTCATTTAGATATTTTTTTACAGTGCAGTGTTGTATCTGGTCCACCCAAAAAACCCTTTCCAGGAACTCTCAAGGCAAAACATCTTGCTTTTTTTTTTCATGACTATTGCACTCAATGTGACCCTGCATTATTCTGAAAGTTCATTGTCTTGCTTTTTAAAGTCTTGTCAGTTTAAACTCCTGATATACTATCTGATAATGCTAATGCTAATGATAACCCATATTTACAAATGTTTAGTATAATGAAACAGCACTGACAACCAACTGGAGAAACACTTTGCCATGAATGATGCAATGAGAGTTTACCAGAGGTTTACAGTAGTACTAATATTTGCACCTTGGTATTGTTGCAGAATTCTGCACTGTCTTGGTGCAGTGCAATCTGTGCTGCATCCAATGCTTTTTAATGCACTCACCTAACCCCACCCCTCACAGTGACGTCACTAGCTCCATTGAATGCATTGTGTCTGACATTGCATAGCTGAGATATGCAGTCTCAGCTTGCATCATCAAGGCTGCATACAGATACTATTGGAATTGGGAGATTGTGGCTATGATGTACTGTATGATGTTATGAAAATGTTATTTTAATTAAATGAAAGGCAGACTATTTGTATTTGTTTTTAAGACCTGCTGTGACTGAAGCATTTCAAGTTAATTTAACCCATTTGGGTACAATAAATTAAACATTTGTAGCTTAAAGATTAATTGTAGCCTTTATTATTAAATGAATTAAATGAATATAATAAATGAATTATTTAGACCATGAAAACTATACATATACTATACATATTTTACATTTGATTATTCAATTTCTGTATCTGGATACGGTTAGAATCCCCAGAAACCTACACATTCAGAAATAAAGGTACAAAATCTGTCACTGGAGTGGTCCCTTTTCAAAAGGTAAACTTTTGTACCAAACAGGTCATTAGTACTTTTAGTACCTTTAGGGAACACTTTTGTACCTTTAAGGTTCACGTTTGTAAGGTTCAAGTTACTATGAGGTACACTTTTATACTTTTTAGGTTTTAATATGTACCTTTAAGGACCTGTTAGGAACAAAAATGTACCTTCTGAAAAGGTACCACCCCAGTGACAGATGCTGTACCTTTATTTCTGAGAGTGTATAAAGCACTGTTTATTTCATGTGTATCTTTGCTCTGTATTTAACTATGCTTGTATATTGCTGTATTGTATAAATTGTATACATTTTATGCAGACACACTCACCTACAGAATCATCCCAATCAATCTAAAATAATCAATTCTTCACAAATAAAGCTATTTAAGTCATCTGGTGAAATTGTATTCATATCGCAATATATATCGCAGTAAATATTGCAATGTTTTTTTCCAATATCGTGCAGCCCTAAAACAGATACTGTTGTTTTACTGAACAATTGTTTTATCTGCAAATCAGAGAACAAAAATTCAATACAAGCTTTATAAATATATATCATTATAAATACTGTACCTCAGATTTGTGAAATGTTGACATATTTGTCATGTTCTGCCAATAAAAGAGTAACTTAAATGAACATTTAATTGTCTGCTTTCTACAACTTTACTCAGTGTAAGGTATCTTGTCTCTGTGGGTCCTCCTGGACTTCATTTCCCACAATCCTCAGCCTAATCACTCACACACCTGTTTCTAATCAGTCTGACTATTTAAACTGCACTCAAACACACATGGCAAAGTATTTTTTTGCTGTAAGCAGACTTTACCAAGAGTTTTTTTCCACATTGTTTCCACTCCCTTGCCTGCAGTTTTGACCTTGGACTGTTTTGCCAGTTTTGTTTATTTTTTATTTATCTTTTGCTGGCTGCCCCAATGGTTGCCTGCCTGCTCAAATGTGCACATAAACCTTGTCATAAATCTCTGTGTAAGCCAGAAATAAAAATGTAAGGAAAAACCCATATGGAGGAAGCTGCACTAAAATTTGCATATGCTATTGATAAGCCTGTGCTTTCTTTGTGTATTGGCTAAAGATATACAGTCAGAGTCAGTGTCAGAGTAGCTGTTTCATATGCATTACATAATCTGAGAATGTGAGAGCAGGTGATTTTCTTTCAAATGCGTAACTTTTTCTTGGTTAACAATAGATTGAGCGGTATCAAAATACTTCTGCCGGTATCAAATGTTGTGATTAATTGCTGAAGCTTTTATCACAGTATGCAGTATTATCACAATACTGAAGCTGCAAAAACATTACTATGACAGGTAATAACCCAAAAAATATTTGGTGTTTTGCTTTATTTCTAAAGCATGTTCTGAGTAAATAGATGTTTTAAACAAATAAAATTGCAAAAGAATTAGAAAGTACAATAGTTATGTCTTGTTAGTAAATGCTAGAGCATTAATATCAAAAGTGATAAATAGCCATATTAAAGGTATATGTTAGAGTTAATAAAACAATACAACTAAATTTTATTAGTTATTAATTACATTTAACAAAAATGATTACTACTTTTGATTTTATTTCATTACTAGCCATTAACTAATAATTAACATCACCCAAGATTAATAAATGCTTTTGTAGTTTGTAGTTTAAATGAACTAATGTTAAGAGTTAACGAACAAAAGACCCATAAATAGTCACTGAATTTTCAATGTCGTAGGCCAGATTGGGATACGAATAATTGGCCTAAATAAGTCTTCAAGCATTTGGTGCCCTGATGAACAACAACTGTCATGTGTTAAAAAGTTTAAGCTTAGGTAAAAAAGATTTTAAAAAGAAATAATAATTCACATTATTTTGAAGTGCCCACGATATCAATGTTGTCCATGTTCGTTATCATGATATATTGAAACTTTATCATTCTTACGATGTAGTGAAACTAATAAAATTTTGGTTGACCAAGCCTCTTCTCTAACATCCTTAAAAATATATTTACTTTTTTATTTGTTTTCAAATCTATGCTAATTAGTCAGGTTTTCATCATCCATTGGCAGATCTTATAACGTCAGCATATTTGAACACATTACATTTTATTTCTGGGTATTATTAAAAGGCAGAGGGTTTACTTTTTATCATTATAGGCTGGTTATATGAACACAAACTGTAGACACACATCAGTGGACAGACACCATGTAAAACTGAAATTTGCATAATTTGACCTGCTTTCTCTTTTAGGCACACACAAATGCCATTTTAGCAGTGGAATTATACATCACAATTTTTATCTCATGTATCCGGTAAAATGATGTGCTTAAGTCTGAGAGCAAACACTGCAGTCCACCTTATTTCCCCAATGTTGACTCACTTTAAGTTTTCTAGCCTCAACACTGATACAGAAATACGTTCAAGTGATTAATCGGTTAATAACGAAGTTCATTTGCTTGAATGGGGTGAAAGATCCCAAATACTAGCACCAAAATCAAATTAATCAAATATAAGCCAATATAGCCGTGCACGAGTGTATGGGTGTTTCCCAGTGATGGGTTGCAGCTGGAAGGGCATCCGCTGCATAAAACATATACTGGATAAGTTGGCAGTTCGTTCCGCTGTGGCGACACCAGATTAATAAAGGGACTAAGCCGAAACGAAAATGAATGAATAGCCATGCACATATTGGAATGTATCTGATAAATAAATGATCTGGTATGAGAATAGTTTTGAAATTTGTTTTAACTAAACAGTCACCTCTCCGAAACATTCACCTTCTCTGTTCCCCTCTAATATACTGAACTCCACCCAAACAGCTGAGACCACAGCCTTTGTGTATTTGGGTGGTGAAGTCTTCAACTGCTTCTCACTCACACACAAACACACCACACATCTGCTCGTTTCTTCTCTTCTATAGCTCATTTAGTTGTCTACCTGCTACTGTAAACCAATGCACACTTAAACGCACACATTGTCTAACAAACCTCCCAAGTTTATTTAAAAACTTGTAATACATTGGTTTGTTAGTTGCTTTGGATGAAGAGTCCACTAAATGCATAACACCATCCCTGTGAACTCTGAAAGAGACACTTAACACTACACTACACACACAGTATGGCACTGCTGGCTTCCAGAGGCAGATAATGACCAACATTTCCTCCAGAAGTCCGGTGCAGCCAACTGTTACTTGTTTTCACCGCTTTGCCATTTGGCATCCTCCTGCAATACCATCTCTCTCTCTCTCTCTCTCCCTCTCTCTCTTAAACAGGGTTCAAATACAATTTGACTAGCTCAATTTAGCCACTTTACCAATTGTTTGGCATACAAATATTCCTTTTAAAAATATTATTTTACATGGCTTGTATGTTATTATATAATTTTTTCAATCTCCCTGGTGTTTCTAGACTATCACAGGCAGTGAAAAAATCTAAAACTACCACTTCGAAAATGTAAATAGTTTAATCTACTTTTCAAATAGATTCAATTTCATATTTTCAAATACAAGCAAAAAAATAAATAATTATGCAAATTTGCATTTTTAGGTGAATAATAATTTATTTGCATCTAAAACAATAACAAGTTTTTGTATTCCTGAAAAGCTACCGTGCACAACGTTTTAGTTTTTATCTAAATATGTACAGTATAGGCTACTCAGTTTCACTATAATGTAGTCCACTGTAAAAAAAGAAAAACAAACAATCCCTGCACAAACTTTTAAGCTTAAAGTTTAAACGAGTAACTTAACCCCGAGTCAGTCATGTTTGCTTAACCTAGATTCAGAAACCGGCTTTTATTCCCCCCACGAGTGTCCGCTTACCGCACAGAGGATTTTCAAGTATCTTGACTGGACTTTTGCGGTGTTGTTTGTCCGTGTGTAGCGCTGTCCTGTGCCCAGTAGGTTGGCGGCGTGTTCGCTCATGTGTTCGTCCCGCTTGGCAGAGTCCATTATTGACCGCGCTCTCGCTCTGCCCTGCACAGGTTTGTTGTGCTCGGACTCATTTCAAACTTTGTTCTCTAGTGACTTTGTAGTTCATGAAGCTGAAGGACCGCCCAGCTGCGGTCTAGTCAACCAAAGGTAACATGAGCGGCAGCACATGCCCTCTCTTTCTGGCTAATTATATTTAAACCTGGGAAAGGGCAGTGGACTGAGGCGAACCGTGTTTGCACTAAAATTATCTGTCGATATTTGACGCATACCAGCGTCTTTGACAGATTTTTGCACGGATTGTCTCTAATTTCACTGACGTTTAAATGCAAATCAAGTCAAGTCTGAATTACAATTGCTTTTGGGAAGGGAAAATTAATTGTTTGCTTGTTTTTGAATGGCGTTGCCCATATATACCACACCTTTCACTGTAGATGACATTAAGGACTTGTAATGAACAAATAAGAAAGATGCCTTCTTAATCAAGAACACCGTTACGTCTGGAAAATTCCATATACACAAATCTAAATATTGATTGAAACCAATTTTTTATGCCTTTTAAATTAAGATTCTTTCTTGTATAAAAGCTGTCGTTTAATATATATTTTTCAAAGAAAAAACACACCCTTTTTTATTTTATTTATTTATTTATTATTTTATTTATTTTATCTACATGTAATGTTATTAGTATTACTTTTATATATCTATATATGTATCTTTGTTCCTTTCTTGCACCTGTTATGTTTATTGTATTGTAAAGATGTACTGATACTGCCAAGTTGTTGTACATTATCCTATATGTAAAAAAAAAAAAAGTGTCAGTTTTTTTCTTACAGATTGTTACAGATTCAGCCTCAGGAAATTACTTTTCCAACACTTTATTGGAAATGTATACAGATACAAGCAAGCAAACAAACTAAATATATAAACATATTCTTAAAATAAGCCAATTTTTATCCAAATTTGGGTAATATATGGACAATTAATTGTTTGACCGTACTCTTAGATTTGTCCATTTTTTTTTTAACCAAAATTAGGGCTGAATTAACCAACCATTTTCTTTGAAGTCAATATGACCCACATAGCAAAATTTTCCTGGCCCAGATCTGGCCCACACAATCAGCTTTTGCTTGGCCCACATGCTGCAGTGACATGATTACGGCACATGATTGGACCAAGTCTGGCTTCCACACAAGGGCCAAACATGGACCATATCTGGGCCAAGTCTCAGCCAAGTTAATAACCCATAACTGGGCCTGAAGTGGGCCAGATATGTTGGTGTGTCACGACTGCAATGAATTTGATAAACCCATGAAGCATTTCGCTCTATGGCCGCGCTTTTTCTCGAAGCGACCCAATTGGTAGAATTTTTTTTTCTTTACTCAAAAATAATTTAAATGTATTTTAAAAGTGGGTCAAGATAGGCCAAACTTTTGTGGCCCACATATACATTTTAAACATCTGGGCCAAATACTACATTTGATATCTGGCCCAAGTCTTGTGTGCCGCCTTAAAGACGGTGCTACCTCTGCCAAACCTGGGCCATGTTTGGCCCACATGCTGTATGCCAGTGCCGGATGAATGCCTTCTGTGCCAGCTTTATGCCAAATCTGGGCCAGAATTCTTTGCTACCTGGGGAGTTACAGGTAGGATGTAGATATGCTGCAATATCAAGGTTTAAACCTTATTTGTTCAAAAAATTGAAATCATTCTGTTAGATTCCACATGAATTAGTGCAATATGATGACCTGAATATGGGTCAAAGACCAAATGGGGTTTTTACTCATCAAAATAATACAGCTGTTTTGCTTTTGTTTTTAGTAAATTGCACATTCAAATTTGTTTTGTTTATTGTTCTGTACAGTTGTACCATGATTTACTGCAGACACGCACACTAAAATTGTTGGGTTGTTTTAACCCAAGTTGAGTCAAATATGGACAAATCCAATCTTTGGGTTAAAAAGTGTCATCTAAATTTAATTGACAAACTTAACCCAGCATGTTTGTCCATACTTGACTCAACAATTAGTATGCTTTTTTTCAGTGTAGTAAAGCAATAGCTAAGGCAGCACACAATATTTTCAGGCATAATGAGAACAATAATCACTTGATGACATATTAAAATACACTATTTAGAGATATTATAATAAAAATTTATTTGATCTTATTGTTTTAAATATTAATTCCACGTCAATATGAGCATGTTTCATTTTTACACAAATACACACATGTAATAGTTGTTTCACCCATATTAAAGTTTATTTACTCAAAAGCTTTTTTTTTTTTAATAGTAAACACTGTATTTGCTATACTATATTTATACTATATTTATTTATTTATTCATTTAACAAGGCACAGGCACCGTGGGATGTCCCGTCACATGCAAAAAGGCTTTATAAACTAGTTTACCCTACTAAAGATTTACTGCCCCACAATGCCCTCTCATGGAAATTTGCAGCATGTACACACTTATTGAACTGCTATTTTTGAGTAATACGATTAAAAATTCAATATGTATGGTCAAATCAACATCAAAAAAATTAAAAATCAACAATAAAAAAGAAATCTTAAATATTGTATATGACCTGAATGTAAGAGAAATGCATACCATATCCATACAAGGTCGAGCACGTATGTTTGATGTAGAAATTTTATTTATTCATTATTTATCCTATTGTCAGACATATATCTCCATCCACCCAGATGAAAATTATTCTTCAGTTCATTATTGTGCTGTAATATCTGCTGTCTGAATCTGGAGAGCCAGCAGGGCTAATTATGCGAGCTGACAGTATCACTTTCCTAATTCATTTATAGTCTCACTTACAGCATCCTTCAGGAAACAGGGAGAATCTAATTAGTATGAACAATACAAAGCGGGGTCATTACATTAAGCTCAATTATTGATCAACATCAATGGAATTTATGCAAAACCAATGTCGTTTTTAAAAATGATTATAGTTGAGGTGTGTAAAATTAGAACTTTTTTAGGAGCTTAGATGATATAGCTACAGTAGCTAATGTTATTTTGATGTGATAATAGATATTTGAGCATATTTTGGCATTGCCTTTCATTGACAGATCATTAGCAAAGTCATTTAAATAAAAATATGAAACATTTCCAAACAGTCTTACTATGAAAAACTATTATGTTTTTAACTCTACGTGGCCCTGTTGGAAATGCATGTCTTTAAACTTAAGTTGTTTTTGCTTGGGGTTTTTTTTTTTTGGAACGTGGAGCTGCTCAAATGAGGTCTGCCAGCTTGATTTCAGCCTAGTGGTCCATCTGATGCATTATCTAGATGAGCCTGGATCCGTTCATGATCAGAAATGGCCTGCCTGTTGAAACTAGACACCACGTCTGGGAGATAAATGATATCATATCAAGATTGAGATAAAACTGATATCCTCTGAACACTTTGACTATGGATTAATTGAACAGCCAGAAAAAAAGAAACCGTCTGCATGTTCTGAGCGTGTCTGTGAACGAACGGTGCGTTTTTGTTCACTACAGAGAATCAAAAAATCAATAGTTGCTACAAATGTTTGTTTATGCAAATATAAATATATTGAAAATAGGAATAAATGTTATAAAACCTATTAAAACAAATATTAATAACTTGGCAAAATACACAGAGTAGGCCTGTACATACATTTCCAAGTGGTTTCTTAATTAATAATGTGTGCATGCGTGTGGTGTGTTTGTTTGATTACATTCCATATTGATAATGGTGGGGCTATTTTTGGTGGTTTACGAGAACAGATTGATATAATGACATGGGAATGTCATGACGATATGCCTTGTGTTCATAACTGTAAAATATCATACTTAACAGGGTCATTTTCATTCAAAATTTCCTTGAGGACTGGTTTAGGGGTAGGGTTAGGGTAAAGCGATATAATAAGCTGTTTTTAGAGTATAAAACATATTAAGCCAATGGAGAGTCTTCATAAACCGCCAAAACCAATGTGTGTGTGTGTGTGACATCACTAAGCCCTATACTAGAAACCATGTGAAACCACTTTCCATCAGTTTGACCTCATGTGCACTAAATGCAGATTACCAGGAAATGTCCAGATTTTGTTGTATGGTTATTAATGGCTATTATAAAACAATTAAGGCCTAATGGACATAATTCATCAGTTTGTAAACTTCACCAAAACCGCTGTCTCAATTCATCTGACCTGTTAGTATATTTAAAACATCCTGTAAATAAATGCAACCTTGCAGTTTTTGAGATCAGTTTAAGCTTGATCATAACGAAAATCATGAAATCATTTTATAATCATGTAAATGTGTTTATTTTGAAACCATATTTACAACATATTGATATTTGTTTGTCTCCCTACCACATGTTTGCTTAACAAAAGCATTCATGTTTTTTTTTAAATTGAGATTTATAATTTTTAAAAGCTGAATAAATCTTCCATGATGGTTGGTATTTGACTGATCTTAGAAAATCTGTAATCTGAAGGTTTAAAAAAATCGAAATAAGGAGAAAATCACCATTAAATTTGAACAAATTGCAACTTGCAATGCATATTATGATCAAAAATTTTGTGCTGATATTTTGTGCTGATATATTTACTGTATATACAGCATATATTCATGGAACATGATCTTTATTTAATATTCTAATGCTTTTGGCATTGAAGAAAAATCAATCATTTTGAACCATACAATGTATTTTTGGTTTTCCTACAAATATATCAAGGCAACTTCACACTGTTTTTTTTTTTTTTTTTTTGGTCCAGGGTCACAAATAGGTTATTACAGGATGCATTTGAAAAATATAGGATCCGTAAATGACAGAATGGCATCAACAGGATTAGCTGTGCGATGAAGGGAAAACCCTTCATCGTCTGAAGTCCAGTAAACGAGCGCTCAGTTCAGTGCCAGTGGGAGGTTATGAAGATAAAACGGGGCTGAGTTGTGTTGACTCAACAGGCACATGTGCACCCGTGGTGCTGAAGGAACAGCTCAGTGAGCCCCGTCGCAATGAAAGAGCCCGGCGCTTCCTCATCACCATCAGTCCTCAAAGTTTGCGCCTCATTTCACTCGCTCCGACCATGAAGAGACAAAACATCAGGACCCTCGTGTTGATCATCTGCACTTTCACTTATTTGCTCGTCGGAGCGGCGGTTTTTGACGCTTTAGAGTCCAAGATGGAGATCACCCAGAAGAAGATCCTGGACGATCGGAAGCGAGAGCTGATGGACAAGTACAACTTGAGCAAAGTCAATTTCGACGAGCTGGAGCGGGTCGTGCTGCAGCTCAAGCCGCACAAGGCGGGGGTCCAGTGGAGGTTCGCTGGGTCCTTCTACTTCGCCATCACGGTCATCACCACTATAGGTATGTCATACGCTCAAAGACTTGTTTTTTTTTCATGAAACATTTAAAAAAGCAATATTTTTATTAAGGTTCTTAATTAAGAAATTTCCAATGGATTACGGAAATAAATATTACGTATTGCAGGGATCCTGCGTTGCACACTAATATGCCTAAATGCGTCAGCGTATATTGATGTCATTTTAATGCAAAGTATACAATTTGTTTTATATTTTTAATGCATAATAATAAAAGACGGCGACGCGGTGGCGCAGTGGGTAGCACGTTCGCCTCACAGCAAGAAGGTCGCTGGTTTGAGCCTCGGCTGGGTCAGTTAGCATTTCTGTGTGGAGTTTGCATGTTCTCCCCGTGTTCGCGTGGGTTTCCTCCGGGTGCTCCGGTTTCCCCCACAAGTCCAAAGACATGCGCTATAGGTGAATTGGATATGCTGAAATTATCAAGTGTGTGTGTGTGAATGAGTGTGTATGAATGTTTCCCAGTGATGGGTTGCAGCTGGAAGGGCATCCGCTGCGTAAAACATATGCTGGATAAGTTGGCGGTTCATCCCGCTGTGGCGACCCCAGATTAATAAAGGGACTAAGCCGAAAAGAAAATGAATGAATGAATGAATAATAAAAGACACAGCATATATAGCAACGTTTTGTTATTTGTAAGCCTGAATTGATACAAAATGTAAATTTCTTTCTTTTCCAACTTTAAAAATCATATTGGAGGTGTTTAAAATAACACACAGGAGAAAAGGGTTTCTTATAGTCTAGGGGTGGTCATTCAAAAGGTGCGTTATTAACTCTGAATTGGTCATTAGCTGGTTTATAGACCGTCAGTTGGTCTAGTATGATTGTTCATCTTACTTTGTTTAATATTGTAATTAGTTGCTCTATGACTTTTTGTTCAAATCTGGTAGACCATGGGGAATGAACAATCTAACAGATGGTACCAGTCTATAGAGGCATTACTGATTGTTTTGTCATGGTGGGAGGATTTTAAATAACACACCATGTTCAGAAATTCAGTTTAAGATGGAACCGTAACATTGTTTAGATCATGTTAACCGATTTCTCAGTATTTTAAGATTGGCTGCATGATACAAATAACAAATTAGTTGTTTAAATTGGTCATTAGCTGGTTTTGAATGGCAGTCGGTCCTGTTAAGACTTTTGTTGGTATAATATTGTCATTTGTTGTTCTGAGTTGGTCTAATATTGTATATTTGTTAAAATCTAATCATGCAGAGCAACTGGAAACTATCTAGAAGGTGGTTATAATAGCCTAATGGGGGCTTCTTAAAAGGTTTTATTGAGTGTATTTAAAATAACACCCTGATGGAAAATTAAATTTATAATAGTATAATGTAATTTCTTGCTAGTCTAGGATGGTCATTAGCTGGTAGAAATGAATCTTAAAATTGATCATTAGCTGAAGTAGGCTGTCACTTAACTGAACTAAGATTGTTGCTCTTAAACTGGGCTTATTTTTAATATTTCTATATAATGTAGTTAGTCAAACTGTTCAAACATGATCTTCATGTCACACTGTTAGATCTCAGTTGTCATAATATAAGACTGAAGGGCAATTAAGATGCGTCAAATACAGACACACACAAGACTCACCTAGAGTTTGACGTCATCAATCCGGGACAAGTTCAGAAACCGGCATTCTGAAATGATGCCTCAGATCAAATATAAACAATCTGTAGAGTTACTTTTGCTAATGACATTCCTTGATTATAAAAAAATAACTTTTGACATTTCCCCCGAAGTGGATTGAAGTTGTCGCGCTTATTACGTCATCAGGTTGAGCGCTCCTATTGGTTCTTGGATTGACACTTTTTGTCGCTGAAGTCACACAGGAAAGTGTCTCAAATCCTTTGACAAATCTTTTGCCACATTTTTATCGGAGGGAAAGTTTGATTGCAACGGCCATTAAATCAGCTGTTGGTGAACATGTTAAACCAACAATCAATGACCACAGATGTTTAGCCTAGAATAAGAATCTTTCGGTCAAGCATGCCTGATTCAACGCATCGGCTCATTAGCAGAGACCTGAAAGGGTTTTGTGAGACAAAGGAGACATGCAAAACAGGCAGTCCAGGAACATGGTTGAGAACATGGTCTTATACAACCAAATTATGGACAATATTGAACAATGTGGGCTTTAGTGGGCTTAATATTGGTTGGTCAAAGCTGGCCTAACCTTTTTGTTTAAATCAGGTAGACCATTTTAGACCAGCAACAAACCATCTACCAGCTGATACCGATTTAAAGAGGAAGTGTTGATTGTGATTGGAAGTATTTAAAAGAACAGATCCTTGTTGACAACTTAAGATGGTACTCTAAAGTTGCTTTTCCACTGCATGGTACTGTGCAGTTCGGTTGAGGTTCAAAGTGAGCCATACTGTTGCTAAAATGTGATGTATACACACACTGATGATCACTGATTGGTCTGAAAGAATCATCACTACCAGCGTCATTGGATTTGCAACTCAATTCACCAAACCTGCTATATTTAAACAGTCAGCAGCAGCCACTGAAATTGCACTGAATGATGTCACATTGACTAACAAGCTAACTTGCAGGCGCATTATGGTCAGTAAGAAGAGGTTTAGATGTTCCTCTCATTGATAGCTGAGGAGCAGATCTAGCAAGAGCTTAACGGGATAACCCAGAATGAAAAGGATGATGTCATGGCAGTAGAGGCAGCGCAACTATATATATAGCAATAATCACTTTGTGTGGTACTAGACTACAGTGGAAATGCAAACCCAGCTGAGCAAAACATAAGTGAATCGAACTGTACCGTACCGCACAGTGGAAAAGCAGCTTATGATTTAGGCAGCATGTTAATTGCTTTAAATTGGTCTTTTAAGTCAGGCTGATCTAAGATTGTCATTTGATGGTCTGCATAAGCATGACTAAACTGGTCTTTTTGTTCAAATCAATCATGGTAGACCAGCAACAAACAACCCACTGTGCCAGGTGGTCATAATTTAAGAGGGCTATTCTGAGGTGTTGCAAAAACATATAGTGCATATGGTGGAAAATCGAGTTTCTGATTGTAAACAGAGTACACCGATTTCTGGCCAGTCATGAGGGGTCATTGGTTAGTTCAAATGGCACAACTGTTGTACTAAAATGGCCATTAGAAGGTCTAGACCAGGGGTGTCCAAACTCGGTCCTGGAGGGCTGGTGTCCTGCTGAGTTTAGCTCCAACTTGCTCACACCTGCCAGGAAGTTTCTAGTATATCTAGTAGGAACTTGATTAGCTGGTTCAGGTGTGTTTGATTAGGGTTGGAGCTAAACTCTCCAGGACACCGGCCATATCCAGGATCGAGTTTAGACACCCCTGGTCTAGATGGTCTAAATTATTTTGTCTGAACTGGTTAAAATGGTTATTCACAGCTGATGTACTTTGGTAGACCAGCTGCTTATCGGATATCTACTGGCTTAAGGGGGCTACATTGATTTTTTATGTACCAGCTGATGACCATCTTATACCAGCAAGAGCCCAACTGTGTTTCAAAACAGTGTGACTAGCTGAAACTGGATTTTTCAGCAGGAACACAGAGAGCTTATGTGTACTTAAACTTGCACAACCTTCAGGAAAAGTCACAGATCTCCTGGAGGCACTGAGACATCTGTGGGCTTTGGTTTGGTTTATTGTAGAAAGTGTGATTGTGGATGGCTCTTCAATAATCAGACACTGTAGGGTTGTTCAAGGTCTTTTAAATGATCCAAAAGATGAACAGATCTGGCCAGTGACCAGCCTTCATCTGTCTATCTCTCTCTCTGTCTGTCTAAGCGATAGGAAACGAGCAGCTGATGTGACATGTCGAGCAGTGACAGCTGTGAATGCTCTGTCCTACCATGCAAACTGCTGTACCTCATCTAAAAATCACATTAAACATTTATTTACCGATTCTTGCAATGAAATAGTTGCTGATTAATGGCTGTCTTAATTGAGAGTCAGCAGCTCTCCTTTTTTTGTACTGTATGTATAAAATGTATAGTACCAAAAACTAGACAGTATTTCAAAATAAATAAATAAATGGGACAGGCTAAATAAAGTATATTTCAAGTTAAGTCAAGTCAAGTCGAGCTTTATTGTCATTCCGCTACATGTGTGGACATACAGAGGAACGAAATGTCGTGTCTCGCAGGACAACGGTGCTACATAGATTAATCATAAATACAAACCACAACACTGGACATAAGCTATTATAAAAAAAACCTGTGCATAACTAACATATACTATAAAATAAAATACTTAAACTATACATATAAGACAGGCTATACAAGTACTTTTACATGAGACTGAACAATGTTGTGCAGGATATTGTGCAAGAGAGGTATTATAGGTGAATATTGTGCAAAAGAGGTATTTAAGGTTTAATATTGTGCAAGAGGTATTTAAGGTTGAAGCAAGCAGCGCAACATGATTGTGGTACATTTTATAGTAAACATCGCTTTCCTTATTGAGTTCCTGTAAGATGGAGTTTAAATAAAGTGTCAGGTGCATACGAGAGAAGAGTGTTTCTACAGGTGGTTTGCCAAGCCCACTCACCTGAATGAAGCACAATTTGAAATGCACAGTATTTCCAAGAGACATGGAGTGATTAAGAAAGTAGTATTATAGTATTATAGTATATTTCACCTTACAGATTCAAATATATATATATTTATATTACATATGTACAGTATAATACATGAAAAACATATTGAACTACACCTAAATGAATGTTTAATTATGTAATGCAATATTGTTTTAATAATGTGCACTTGTAAGTGGCATGCTTTTTTAAAGGGGACATATTATGCAAAAATCCCTTTTATAAGGGGTTTAAACACAGTTATGTGGCAACAGTCTGTGAATATAACCAGCTTCTAATGGTAAAAATGTATTAATAATTTTTTTATACTCACACCTGATAAAAACAGTCTGCAGAAACACTTTGATTGACATTCTCCGTTTGTACGTGTCATCAGATGGAAAAAGCCCCGCCCATTAGTGACAATCTCTCCCTTATTAGCATAAGACGTTAGTCTTGTTTTTAAATCTGCCACTATGCTGACACATTTTTTGTAGCTCCGCCCTCTTTTGAAAAGACCACAATCTCATTTGAATTTAAAGCGACAGTCACCAAAATGACGCAATTAGGATCAAAGCCTAAAAGGGGCAGTTTCAAATAATTATAAAACATTATTTGTGAGGTATTTTGAGCTGAAACTTCACATACACACTCTAGGGACATCAGAGACTTATTTTGCATCTTGTAAAAAGCAGCATAATAGGTCCCCTTTAAAAGCAGTACTTTCAAATAATGTAACTTTATAGAGCCATTGAAGTGTGCTTAAATAGAGTGAACTATACTCTATAATAAACTATATTAATACATAATTAATAGTATAACAGATTACTAAAACAATTAATAAATTAAAATATGCACTCTTATTTTGATTTTGTAGACTAACATACTTAAAGTACTGGAATAATATATTATGTTTAAATTGAATATACTTTAATTTTAATAAACTGCAACTTTATTATTACAAATGTGTAATTACAAACGTATGTGCATACATTACATAAAATCACTGATGCTAATGTATATGTTAGTTAACTATAAAATGTTTGTTACTAGATTCAAATACACTAAACATATTACTCTTCAATATGATTATGAAATTATATATAAAGGCGTTATATTAAAGTGGGTCAAAAAATTACTCCTCAGTTCAGCTAAAGTGTTTAATATAAATGTAATGTAATCTAAAAGACATTTTAATGTTAGCCCATTAACATGCAGTTAATTATCCAAATAAATAACTGACATCCACACACAGTATACTGAAAAAACGATTCATTGAGTTTACTATTTTCTTTAAGGTAAGTGGTTGCAAACAATTTATATGGGCTGCATTTAAACAAACTAATTAAATTTAGTAATGTTCAACTTAATTTGTGTTTAAATTCAGCCCATATAAATTGTTTGCAACCACTTACCTTAAAAACATTTAGTAAATCCAATGCATCATTGTTTTGAGTATATTCTTCAAAAGTATATTATTCCCAAAATAAATGCACTGCTAAAGTACATTACCTTCCCTTAGGTATCCTCAGATATCGCGTCATTATGTAACAGACCGTAAATCATATTAAAATCTCAACCCCATCCACAAAAAACTCATGCAACTTAATTAATTTTTCCATTGTCATGTAAGCTGCATTTCCTCTTATCGAGACACATCTATGGCCAGGTCTGTTTCATGTGTCTGCGATAGATCGGGTTACTGTGTACACATGCCGTAAGTAATCTAATCATCAGTTAAGCAACCAGCCTGCCAGCACCTTATTGTCAATGCAGGGCACTCTGTAAACAAGGAACTGTTTACTATCTGCGGTCTGTGGTATCAGCTTAGTACACCGAGCTAACCCAATCCATAGTGGAAGTTTGTGCCGTAATGATCAGACCACTGTTCTGTTTAACCAGACTGGATCGTAACCAACATATATTCAGAAATATATGATATACACTGTAAAAAAAAAATCTGTTAATTAACAGGTTCCGTATTTTAAGTGTTTTCTGTTTATTTATGGTTGTGAATAGGGCTGCATGATTAATCGAAAAAAGATCGTGATCTCGATTCGACCCTACACACGATCTTAATTCAGCCTTTCTACGATTCAGCCAATTATATTTTCAAGGTCAGGAGAGAAGCGTAAAGGCTGTCGTACATCTTGTCGTAAGTCTTCACATTGTTTTATATACGTTGCTCAGCAACATGGACACCTCCAAATGGTGTTGAAAGTGTCAGTGTATTTATAAGCTATACTTCACCCAAAAAATTTAATTTCTGTCTTAATGTAATGATGTATCACACGTCAGCTGACGCACTGTTTGTTTACTACTGAGAGGACATGCTCATGCCCGCCAGTGATGGCTACTGAACAGAACCTGCATAGGCTGTGAATAACAGGTAATAAAGTTGTAAATAAGGTTCAGTTTGTTGCACAAAGCGATCATTTGGGATGTTTTTTTTCTCAAAGTGACGGCAGCCATGACATGAGCGCACTCGGCAGTGAAAGTGAAACCGAAAGCGCGCACATCATTTAAATGATCGTATCGCATTTTAGAGTTATGATTACGACAAGCATTTGATATGTTTTTTCTTTCATAGTGAACACAAAGTGTTGTGCATGAAAATAAATGTTTAACAGTGTCAGTTAACTACTCTACCCTATATAATGTTGAATATAATGCAAGAGGGAATCTGATAATGACAAATGTCACATTTTACCAGTGAAAATGATTCTAATAATGTTGTCAATGACAAACATATGTCTCAAACATAATAATTCAACTTTAGAATTATGAATAGTTGTATTCTGATGTCATCACTTTACTGTGCATTAACGACTAGGAGTCTAAGTCTATTCAAGTCCACTGTTCCAAGTCTATATAAAATTTAGCATTTTAACCAACAGTGTCAGGGTCGGTGGGTGGGGAAAGGAGCGAGGACTCAATTGCAGTACAATGGGTATTTATTTTAAATAAAATAAAACAAAAATGCAAAAACAAACTACCCCGAGGGGGAAAACATTAACAAAACAAATAAACAATCAAAACAAACTAGACTGGGCAGGCTGGCAGGGATCAGGACAAGGCAGGAAACGACAGGGCTGGACACGACAAGATGAGATGTGATGTGACGAACTGGCACAGGACAGCAGACATGAGGAGAATATAAGCAGAAATAATTAACAAACAGACAGGTGAACAGGATAAACTAATAATGGGTTAACAAGGAGGGTGGGACTACACAATAGACGAGAGCACATGACACATAGAAACAACACAAGCCATGTGCTCACATAACGAGACTAGAACACGCAGCCAATGAGAGAACTCATTAACCGCGTGCTCACACAAGACACAGCACGCGGTCACAATGTAAACACTGAGCCACGTGCTTAGACAACACCACAAACAGAACGCAAGACACGAGCACACGATAAGTGAAAACACCTTACCGTGCGCTCACACATGCAACGTGCGTGTTTCATCCCAGCGCCAACCGAAACTGAAACCAACTAGACTGAGACGCTGGGAATGAAACACCACGCTGCAGACAGAACAAACAAACACACCAGGACAAGAGTGCGCATCTAGAGCACGCCCGAACCTCGCGCGCCCGCATTAAGCGGGAGCGCACAAAGCCCGAGGCGCAGTCCCGATGGCACTCAAACAGAGACAATGACAAAACGAGTGCTCGACTCGAGAAAACTCGAGCCGAGCTCAACATACAAGACATGATAGGACTAGTGTCTGGACTCTGCCGCCAAAACAAGAATTTACAAGACCGGAGTGGCAGAACCCTGACACTAGCCCCCCCCAAAAGGGACGCCACCTGGCGTCCCTAAAGGGAACATCCAACAAGGTACAAGACAGACAAAAAAACACCACAAGACAAACAAAACAGGCAACGTCAACAAACACAAGACAGGGAAGTGAACATACAAGACATCATGAAGGGGGGGGAGAGAGGAGAGCCAAGCCAAACCCAGCAAGACCAACAAGGGAGGGCAAAGCCAGGGAGGGTCAGGAGGTTCAGGGACCCTGGCAGACAGGAAGGGAAGGGCAGCAGGAACGGGAGTCCAGGCTGGGAGCCAGGGGGGAGCAGGAGGAACAGTCTAGGGCGGGTCAAACCAGGGTGGGTACAGCAGGTTAGGAACCCCGGCAGGGAACCAGGGTGGAGCCGGAGGGACCGTCCAGGGTGGTAGAGGGACACACCAGGGAGGAGCAGGAGGGACAACCCAGGGAGAATAAGTCAGGGGAGGCAAGGCAGGAGGTCTGTGGGGAACCGGCTGGGCAGGAGGCCTGTGGGGAGCCGGCTGGGCTGGAGGCCTGTGGGGAGCCGGCTGGGCTGGAGGCCTGAGGGGAGCCTGCAGGGCAAGGAGCCGGGCTGGGACCGGCAGGGAAAGACGTCTGGGTGGTGCAGGCATGGCTAGGAGCCGGGCTGGGGCCGGCAGGGCAAGACGTCTGGGTGGTGCAGGCAGGGCTAGGAGCCGGGCTGAGGCCGGCAGCAAAAGACGTCTGGGTGGTGCAGGCAGGGCTAGGAGCCGGGCTGAGGCCGGCAGGGCAAGACGTCTAGGTGGTGCAGGCAGGGCTAGGAGCCGGGCTAGGGCCGGCAGAGCAAGGCATCTAGTTGGTGCCGGCAGGGCAAGGCGTCTTGGAGGTGCCGGCAGGGCTAGAAGCCTGGATGCCACAGGCACTGAGCTGCGCTCTGGGGCTGGAGCCGACACTGGCGGGCGCTCTG
>CAIGQV010019171.1:4625019-4668044 GCA_903798115.1 Danio jaintianensis
ACACACACACACACACACACACACACACACACACACACACACACAGCTGTAGGACTTATTTTGAAACAATTATTTAGAAACTGGTAGATCTTCTTTTTTTTTTTCTTTTTTTTTGTTAACAATAGTTTACAATTTTTTTTTCAAGAAATAGAAATATTAAACCAAAAGCAACTTTTTAAATTTAGAACCCGCCCTACTCCATCCAACCCCTGGTGGACTTCAAACAACAACAAAAATAAATGATTACAATAAAATAAAATAAACAAATATATATACACTCACCGGCTACTTTATTAGGTACACCTTACTAGTACCGGGTTGGACCCCCTTTTGCCTTCAGAACTGCCTTAATCCTTCATGGCATAGATTCAACAAGGTACTGGAAATATTCCTCAGAGATTTTGGTCCATATTGACATGATAGCATCATGCAGTTGCTGCAGATTTGTCGGCTGAACATCTATGATGCGAATCTCCCGTTCCACCACATCCCAAAGATGCTCTATTGGATTGAGATCTAGTGACTGTGGAGACCATTTGAGTACAGTGAACTCATTGTCATGTTCAGGAAACCAATCTGAGATGATTCGCGCTTTATGCCATGGCGCGCTATCCTGCTGGAAGTAGCCATCAGAAGATGGGTACACTGTGGTCATAAAGGGATGGACATGATCAGCAACAATACTCAGATAGGCTGTGGTGTTGACACAATGCTCAACTGGTACTAATGGGCCCAAAGTGTGCCAAGAAAATATCCCCCAGACCATTACACCACCACCACCAGCCTGAACCGTTGATACAAGGTAGGATGGATCCATGCTTTCATGTTGTTGACGCCAAATTCTGACCCTACCATCTGAATGTCGCAGCAGAAATCGAGACTCATCAGACCAGGCAATGTTTTTCCAATCTTCTACTGTCCAATTTTGGTGAGCCTGTGCGAATTGTAGCCTCAGTTTCCTGTTCTTAGTTGACAGGAGTGCCACCTGGTGTGGTCTTCTGCTGCTGTAGCCCATCCGCTTCAAGGTTCGACTTGTTGTGCGTTCAGAGATGCTCTTCTGCATACCTCTGTTGTAACGAGTGGTTATTTGAGTTACTGTTGCCTTTCTATCAGCTCGAACCAGTCTGGCCATTCTCCTCTGACCTCTGGCATCAACAAGTCATTTGCGCCCACAGAACTGCCGCTCACCGGATATTTTCTCTTTTTCGGACCATTCTCTGTAAACCCCAGAGACGGTTGTGCGAATAGATCAGCAACTTCTGAAATACTCAGACCAGCCTGTCTGGCACTAGCAACCATGGCATGTTCAAAGTAACTTAAATCACCTTTCTTTCCCATTCTGATGCTCAGTTTGAACAACAGCAGATCATTTTGACCATGTCTGATTTGCGTTAACAAGCAGTTGGACAGGTGTACCTGATAAAGTGGCCGATGAGCGTATATCATTATGCATATCATTTGCGATATATAACCAATGTAAAAAAGATGACATACATTAAAAAAACACAAAACTGAAAGAAATTGGTAGATTTTTTTAGAACTATTTACAAAGAAACAGCAAGTAACACATTGAAATAATAATGAAATTTTGAAGTAAAAAGACTGAAATACTGTCTTATAGACCATTTCAATGTGGTGATGTCATTGGCCCATGAATTTTTCCTGCTTGTTATCAAACAATTTCATAACTGTAACAAGAGGCAATTCAATCATAACTTAATGTTAAAACAGCTATCATAACATTATTTCTCAATATGTGGCTCTTTTTGGATTCTCGAAAGCTATAGAAATTAAAAATGTGAAACAGGAAATACATTGGGACCATTGTTTTTGTTTACATCCCTCAAAATGGTCTATAGTCTAACATAGAAATCTGATATATATGGCAGTATATGCAAATCACATATTTAACATACAAGTTTATGTTTGGACTTCACAAGTATGTAATATGTCCAACATATATTTCAAAATGGCTGTTTACATATATTAAATTTTAACCTGTACAAACATGCACATACAAACATATTGAAATATATAAACTATAATTGTATATATGTGTTCATATATGCCCATGTTTCAGATTTCAGAATGGGATGTTTTGATAAACTTTATTCATTACTTAAAAAAAATCATTTTGCAGTGTACCACCAATTACAATGGATCATAAATAAATATATGGTTCATAAACACTGCATATATAACACTGCGACATCAGTGCAGATTATAAACCAGTGTTATGCATGGCATATGGTAATCTGATTATTAATAATTTCATTAATCCTAGACGTAGGCCTGGTGAGCTGACAGTGATGTCATTCTTTAATAAAGGTGGATGCATCCCAGATCAGCCTTTGATCTGCCTTTATCAAACACACACACATTAGTATAGCTATCATTATGGGGACTTCTCATAGACATATTGATTTTTCTTCTGTATAAAATATAGAAGGCGGCACGATGGCTCAGTGGTTAGCACTGTTGCCTAACAGCAAGAATGTCGCTGGTTCGAGTCCCGGCTGGGCCAGTTGGCATTTCTGGAGTTTGCATGTTCTCCCCGTGCTCGTGTGGGTTTCCTCCGGGTGCTCCAGTTTCTCCCACAGTCCAAAGACATGTGATATAGGTGAATTAAATAAACTAAATTGGCCGTAGTGTATGAGTATGAATGAGTGTGTATGGATGTTTCCCAGTACTGGGTTGCAGCTGGAAGGGCATCTGCTGTGTAAAACATATGCTGGAATAGTTGGCGGTTTATTCCACTGTGGCAACCTCTGAAATAGAGACTAAGCTGAAGGACAATGAATGAATGAATAAAATATAAAACAAACTGTATATTCTGTCCTAAACTCAAGCCTAACAGGAAACAATCTGCATTTTTACATTTTCAAAATACTTCATTCTGTGTGATTTATGCTTGGGTTTATCCTCATGGGACCAAGAAATAAAAAATAAATGTTCCCACAAGGTCAATATTTACTGGTATTGACATAAATGTCCCCACAACATAAGTAATAAAAGGCACACACATGCATTATGGCAAGACAAAATCTGTGGACTTCCTCAATAGAATTTTGTAAAAAAAAAAAAAATTGTATAAAAATTTAATTTGTGGATCCCTGCAGGATGATTTTGAGAGCATAGGAGCTAAAAACTTAAATATTTTTTTAGGAAAATCATTTTTAACTTTTATTTAGGGTTTACAATGCTAACTGAATCAATTAGAACCACTTGTTATGGTAAACAAAGCTACCGTAGGTCTCTTACACTCTGAAGAAGAATGCTGGGTTCCACACAGTCGATTTGTGTTGGGACAACATAAAGAAATTAAGTTCACTCATTACAAATTTAAGTGGATTGAACATAAAAAAAATAAAGTTGTCCCCCCTGAATACATTTATATATTTACGCACATTTAAATTAGTAAATACACAAAAATGCTTGTTCAAACTACTTTGCAAGTTGAAACAACACAATTCGTGTAGTTTTTTTTTGTGGGACAACTTAATTGTTTTATCTTCAATCAACTTAAATCTGTAAAAACGATTAAGCTAACTTAATAGATTTGTGTTGGGACAACATGATGGAATTGTGTGGAAACCTGAATGTTTTACAGTGTAGATGTAGTGACAGGGTCAACATTCTGCGGCAATCTGTGGGCTCAGATTCTGTGTGGGCCTAGTCATTATCGCCTCTTACTTTATTCCTAAATATGCATGCTTTATATTGTGATTCAACCAATGGCAAACATCTTTAATCCTTCATTTCGCCGGTATCCCTTCCCCCAACATCACACACACACGCACACACACACTCACACACACACACGCACGCACACACACACACACACGCACACACACACTCTCACACCTTCTCTAAGTATTTAATCCCCAACCCCTTTATAATATGTGCTCAACTACTGAATGGATTTGGAGTGACTGCAGCACATTTGATGATAAGGTGAAATAATAATCGAGAAAAAAAAAATAAAAAAGAGGAGTTATTTTAGGAGATGTAAGCTGAATGGATGGAGGGAGAGAAGCAGAGCTCTGAAAATGAGCTCCAAACAGCAGTCTGTATGTGCAGATGGCTCGACTGAGCCGCTTTCAAAGAAATAATTCATGCTGTTGCTATAATAAGAGCAACTGGACTCCATCACAGTGCAATGCAAATACAATTACAGAAGATCGCTGGGAGTAGAAGAAAGATGAATCTCAATTAAAGACTTCAATGGGTTCAGGGGAAGCATGGATATTGTTGCATTTACAGGGGGCTTTTATCTCCAAAAAATATATAGAAGTCTGTTTCTGACATGAAGTTATAAAAAAAAAATAATGTAAACTTTTCCAAACAGTGTTCCAAAAAGCAATTTAATAGTATCTTTAATACTTCTTTTCTAGTTAATTTAATTCTGACATTATTCAACTACAACAGGTATTAGCAACAATTTGGTAACAATATGGATAGCAAACTGGACAAATTTGCACAGTAATGCTGGTCAATGGTGTTTAACAATGGGAACTTTAAGACATTATATCAAGAAAAATAAATAAATTGAGCAATAATGACTGGGTTTATTTTCTTGATATTAAAATTCACATTAAGTCGAGCTTTATTGTCATTCCGCTACATGTGTGGACACACAGTGGAACGAAATGTGGTGTCTCGCAGGACCACGGTGCTACATAAATAAACATAATCATGAATATGAACACAACAGTGGATGTAAGAGCTATTTTAATCCTATATATAATGGACATACCGGAGTGGAAATCTAACTATACTTACTACTAACTATACAGTTGAAATCAGAATTATTGTTATGTTGCCAAATGAACACTTAGATAAACCACTGAAGAAGACCAGGACCACGAGGGACGTTTTTTTGCATTTTAATTTCTTCTCCAGATGGTGAAAACTGTAAACATACACAACATGCTCTTAGAAAAATTGAGCTCTAGACAGACGAAAATAAAAGTCATTCATCGGCACTTTAAAATGCATTTCCCAACCAGATAATACGAAAATATATTACTTAAGATCCTTATAAACACATATATAAACTTGCGGCATTGCCTTGACAGTGCTTTAATGTGGATGGCGACAGATTGCTGACCATACCATGCTAGATTTCGCCTGCTCTGTTTACCAAGAAACCGGAACCGGAAGTTAGCGCGGCCGAACCGGAAGTAGAATTGTCCGCTAATATTTTTTAATAAAACTTAAATGAACTTCAACATGAAATACTTATAAGAAACTCTTAGAAATACTTTTTAAACATTTTAAACCATTTGTATACCTCTTTTTAACCCACTTAACTTATTTATTAAATTATTAATTGCCTTAAGGGCAACACATTCCCCGCCTGACCTCTGTGAGGTCACTATCAACAACAAAAACTTAGCGGGAATCAGTCCTTTGGCAAAAGAAGAATGACTTCAGTAACTGGTCGCAAAAAGGTCTTTCGAGTGCCTTGGTCATTTACTGTGACCTCGACCTTCCTTACTCAATTGTCCTTCCCAGGGAAAGTTGCCGTGACTCTACTCATGAGCCAGCTGTTCCGTGCAACCTGCTTGTCCTTGAGCAAAACAAGGTCACCAACTTGCAGGTTTCGACAAGATACAGTCCATTTCTGTCTCTGCTGCAATAAAGGCAGGTACTCTCGCCTCCAGCGTGTCCAGAACTGGTTGGCAAGAGCCTGAACTTGTCTCCATTGCTTGGTGTAAAGGTCCTTGTCCAAGAAATCTCCAGGAGGAGGTATAAGGCACGATTTCTGGGTTAGCAGCATAGAGGGAGAGAGAATGAAGGGATTATCTGGATCGGACGAAACTGGAAGGAGTGGCCTGGCGTTTATGATTGCAGACACTTCAGCCATAAGCGTGCACAATACATCGTGAGTGAGTTGCACCTTACTTTGAAGCAGTATTGAGTCCAGTATTCTCCGTGCAATGTCGATCATGCGCTCCCAGGAGCCTCCCATGTGGGACGCATGAGGCGGGTTGAATTCCCAACTGCAACCTTGATCATTCAGGTATAGTTGCAAAGCTTTGTCCATTCCTAACTCCTTGGAAGCTCCAATGAAATTAGTGCCACGATCCGATATAAGATTTTGGCAGGGCCTCTCAGGGCAAAGAAGCGTCTCAGGGCATTTACACAACTGCTGGTGTCTAAGGACTCAATTACCTCAATGTGCACGGCTCTTGAGCTCATGCAGGAAAACATGATAGCCCAACGTTTACTTTGTACATGTCCACCTCTGGTACGTCTGGTGGTTACTGTCCAAGGCCCGAAAACATCAAGGCCGACGTAGCTAAAGGGAGAACATGTTTTCAATCGTTCCGGAGGAAGATCTGCCATGAGTTGCTCTTCCTGCTTTCCCCGCAGTTTGCGACAGATAACACACTTGTGGATAACTGAATTAACTAGTCTCTTTCCCCCGACTATCCACAGACCTCCAGTCCCTTATCGCACATTCTGTTAGGTGACGACCCTGGTGCTTGACCTGCTCGTGGTAGTGGCGAGTGAGCAGGAGAGAGACATGACTGTCTTTTGGGAGAATTATCGGGGTTTTTTCAGAGTTCTCGAGCTCTGAGTATTTGAGTCGACCTCCAACTGAAATGATACCGTTGTCCAGGACTGGGCTGAGCTTTTGCAAAGGGCTTTGTTTGGCGATGGATTTGCCAACGTTGAGGGCAGACAGCTCCTTTGCGAAGGTGGCCTGTTGCACTTGTTGGAGGATGACACGTTTTGCTTGATCCATCTCATCTGGTGTACGAGGAAGCTGACATATGTGCCACCCTTTGCATCCATGGTTTGAATTGGAGCCGTTGAAAGATTTTGCCATGTGAATGAGGAAGGCGACTGCACGGACCAAAGACTTGAAGGTGGAGAAGCGCTCAAAGCGCTTACAGGAGACTACTTGAAGGTGAGTGGCACACGTTCTCACTTGTGGCCTGATTTCACAGTCTTTGTCAGGCTCAACTAACTCAAACTTGTCGTTTTCATTTTTTTCCTCTGGGGGAGAACAATGGATGAAGGAGGGTCCAGTGAACCAAGTTGTTTTTGTTAGTTGAGATGCTGTGAGCGAGCGTGATGCGTGATCCGCTGGGTTTTCCTCGGTGCGCACATAGTGCCACTGCTCCGGCTTTGAAGACTGGCGAATACGCTGCACTCTGTTGTGAACATATGTGTAGAATCTTTTTGATTCATTGCAAATGTAGCCCAAGACCACCTTGCTGTCTGTGTGAAAGTGAACTGCGTCAAACTCTATGTCCAGCTCATTCCTGACAAGATCAGCTATCTCTACGGCCAAGACAGCGGCGCACAGTTCCAGTCTTGGTATAGTGGGCTCTGACTGAGGAGTTAGTTTTGATTTACCCATAACAAACCCTACCTCAATTTTGTCATTAGGACACAGAGCTCTCAAGTAGGCTACGGCACCTATTGCTTTGGTCGATGCGTCTGAAAAGACATAGAGTTCTTTGCGCTTTGCCTGACTGAGAGAGGTAGATGTGTACGTTCTTGGGACATGGAGTTCCTTTAAGTCCTGCAGCGAATCCCTCCAAGCTTCCCATTTGCTCTTCTTATCTTCTGGAAGTGGTGTGTCCCAATCAGAGTTTTCTGAGGTGAGTTCTCTGAGTAGAGCTCTTCCTTGAATGGTGACTGGTGCTAATAAGCCTAGTGGATCAAAGACACTATTAACAGATGACAAGACACCTTGGCGAGTAAATGGCTTGTTTGTTGTGGCCACTGAAAACGTGAATGTGTCTGTCATGGTTTCCCAAATTAGGCCTAGACTGCGCTGTGATTGTGTTTCCTCACCATTCAGATCCAGATCTTTCGGGACTGCTGTGCAATCTTCAGGAGAGAAGGCTTGCATGACAGTTGGCGAGTTAGAAGCAAACGTATGCAGGCGCAGATTGGACTCAGCAAGTGAAGCTTGCGTTCTTTGGAGCAAGTCGATCGCTTCGGCTGGAGAAGGCACAGAAATCAGTCCATCATCGACGTAGAAGTGTCTCTCCACAAACTTAACTGTATCCGCCCCATAGTCTTTTGCTCCAGCTTCAATGGCCTTGCGCAGTCCGTAAACAGCCACAGCGGGAGATGGAGAGTTCCCAAACACATGGACCTTCATTCTATAGTCAATGACCTCCTTTTCAACATCATTGTCCCTGTGCCACAGAAAGCGAAGATAGTTCCGATGATCCTCACGCACCATAAAGCAGTGAAACATCTGCTGTATGTCGGCCATGACAGCAATGCTTTCTTTACAGAAGCGGAGGAGTACCTCAATGAGACTATTGTTTAAGTCGGGGCCAGTGAGGAGTACACTATTGAGTGAGACACCGTCCTCTTTGGCACTGGAATCAAAAACTACCCTGATCTTGTTGGGTTTTTGAGGGTGGTAGACCCCAAACGTAGGGAGATACCAGCATTCTTCTCCTTGCTTAAGTGCGGGCGCTATCTCAGCATGACCGCTGGAGAAAATCCCTCCCATAAACTCCACGTATTGCTGCTGCATGTGGGGTTTCTTTTGCATGCTCCGTTTGAGAGACAAAAAACGTCTGACTGCTAGCTCTCTATTGTTAGGCATTTTCCGGCGAGGCTCTTTGAAAGGAAGTGGGGCGACCCAGCTATTGTCATCGTCTCTGTACATGCTTTCGTCCATGATCTCTAAAAAGAATGTGTCATCTATGGAGGGAGCTGGCTCATTGTCGTTTTTGCTGCGGATGAAAACTGATTGTCCCAGACTTTGCTCTGGAGCCTTAGTGTGCCTGTTAATGTGTGGAGTTTCCTTGAGCTGTCGAAAGTTATCACACTGTCCAAAAACTGTGAGGCGGCCATTTTCAAGAATAATAGTTTTAAATGAGTTGACTGTGGGCTTGTGGACCTTACCTACACACACCTCCCCGACTACGACCCACCCTAAATCTAGGCGCTGGGCAAAGGGCGCATGATGAGGGCCATTAACTTGTTCCCTGACTTTGTGTGCACGTAGAACATCTCGCCCTAGCAGAAGAAGTATTTCTGCCTTATGGTCTAGCTCTGGAATGTGCTTTGCTATGGACCGAAGGTGTGGCTGGTGCAGTGCAGCGTTTGGTGTTGGGATCTCGCTTCTGTCGTTAGGAATGTCCTGACATTCAATGAGAGGAGGGAGTGGGAATACCACAGACCCATCTAAAGACTCAATGTGAAAGCCTTCAGCCATTTTCCCCCATGTTTCGACGAGGCCTGAACATGTTCTTAGATCGTAACTGACTAGTTTATTTTTAATGTTGAACAGATCAAAGAACTCTGGCCTGGCTAAGGATCGATTGCTCTGATCATCAAGTATGACGTAAGCCTTAACCGCACTGTCCTTGTGACCCTCTGGATACACCTTTGTGAGACATATTTTTGAACAAGAACGACCCCACTGACCTGGACCGCACACTTTGGTGCATGTTGTGGTTACTGTGATGCTGTCTGAGATGTCTTTTCCCTCCCTGCCATCCTCTTGTGCGGGAGCAGGAGCCTTGAAGGTTTGCGGTGGAGGACCAGGATGCATGACTGTTTCGTGGCTTGTACTTTCACAGTCGTAGCACTTTACTGTGGATTTGCAGTCCTTAGCGAGATGAGTGTCCGAGGCACAGCACTTGAAACAGATTCCTTTCTCTTTGAGGAAGGCCTTTCTTTCATCGAGCAGTTTGTTCCTGAATGTCCTGCATTTATTGAGTGGGTGGGGCTTGTTGTGCAGCGGGCAGTTCCTGTTAAAGTCCTTGTTGGGGGGTGTAATATTAGTTTTATTTACAGAGATGGGTTTGGCGGAGCTAAAGTTTCTCAGGTTGGGTCTTTCTGATTTTAATTGTGTTTGGCTGTTCTGTTGGTTAAAGCTTGGATCATTACGTCTCTTAGCTTCTTTGCATATGAACTTGCCAAAGTAACTGAAAGGTGGAAAGCAGTCATGATGATCCTCCTTATATTGTGAGCCTAGTTATATCCACTTCTCCTGAATTCCATATGGGAGTTTGTCCACAATTGGCCTGATTCCACGTGACGTGTCAAGATAGAGAAGACCGGGCAGATACCCATCCTCTTTTGCTCCTTGAATCTCCTGTAACAGATCCCCAAGTTCCCTCAGTTTCACATTATCCTTTGCTGTCATTTTAGGAAAACTGTCCAATCTCTGGAAGAGCGATTTTTCGATGATTTCAGGAGCCGCATAACACTCATGGAGTCTGTCCCATGCTTTCTGTAAAGCAACTGCAGGGTTATTGACATACACAGAGCGAATGCGTTTAATTTGACTGCCTGACTCCTTTCCTAACCATTTTGTCATCAAATCGAGCTCTTGTGTTGGCGTGAGGTGAACGTCTGCTGTAGCCCCGGTAAATGAGGAGAGCCACGCTCTGAAATTCTCTGGTTTGTCATCATATTGGTATAGACCTGAAGTGATGAGGTCACGACGTGCCATATATTGTGCAAGTGGCTCTGCTTGGTGTGATGTGCTTGCAGGTGAGTTGTAGTGAGGCACGAAAGGGCTGGAGAATGGGTTGAGGGCGTTCTTTGTTTGTTTACTTTTTGGTTTAGTCTCACCTTTAGGAGAGGAGGATGTAGTTTGCATAGCCACGGATGTGTGTTGGTTGTGGCACTTGGGCCTAGTGTTAACAGATGAAGGTTCTGCTTCTGAAACGTCATTTTCAGTAGGATTCCATGTGATGAATGTGCCCTCTATTTCAACACTTTGGTTGCAGGTGGCTGGAGCGGGGCCATTATGTTTATTCACATTCATTTGAGATTTCACATATTCACTTGTTCTTTCTCTTTTAACTCGATCTGATTCTGATCTTCGGCTCTCATGCCCATCTTGTTTTGCCTCTGCTTCTTCTAGCACCTCTGCCTCAGCTACTGCGGCATCTGCTTCTCTTTGTAATTCTAGCACCTGTAGCTCTGTGTCGATTTTCACTTTTTCCACTTTTAACTGTGCTTCCTTGCTTGCATATGAGGCTCTTACCCTAGCCGCTTCTGCTTTGGCTCGAGCGGCACTGCTTGCAGATGAGGATGAAAGACTTGAAGCATTTGTAGCAGATCTGTTGCTAGCTGCCATTTTGATCACGATGAAGCTCTGAATGCTGCCTTTTCACTGTTATGTTGCCAAATGAACACGTAGATAAACCACTGAAGAAGACCAGGACCACGAGGGACGTTTTTTTGCATTTTAATTTCTTCTCCAGATGGTGAAAACTGTAAACATACACAACATGCTCTTAGAAAAACTGAGCTCTAGACAGACGAAAATAAAAGTCATTCATCGGCACTTTAAAATGCATTTCCCAACCAGATAATACGAAAATATATTACTTAAGATCCTTATAAACACATATATAAACTTACGGCATTGCCTTGACAGTGCTTTAATGTGGATGGCGACAGATTGCTGACCATACCATGCTAGATTTCGCCTGCTCTGTTTACCAAGAAACCGGAACCGGAAGTTAGCGCTGCCGAACCGGAAGTAGAATTGTCCGCTAATATTTTTTAATAAAACTTACAAATAAACATGAAATACTTATAAGAAACTCTTAGAAATACTTTTTAAACATTTTAAACCATTTGTATACCTCTTTTTAACCCATTTAACTTATTTATTAAATTATTAATTGCCTTAAGGGCAACACAATTATTAAACCCCCTTTGAAAAGTTTTTTCTTTTTTAAATATTTCCAAAATGATGTTTAACAGAGCAAGGAAATTTTCACAGTATGTCTGATAATATTTTTTCTTCTGGAGAAAGTCTTATTTGTTTTATTTCAGCTAGAGTAAAAGCAGTTTTTAAATTTTTTTAAAACCAAAATTATTAGCCCCTTTAAGCTATATTGTTTTTCGATAGTCTACAGAACAAACCATCGTTATACAATAACTTGCCTAATTACCCTATCCTGCCTAGTTAACCTAATTAACCTAGTTAAGCCTTTAAATGTCACTTTAAGCTGTATAGAAGTGTCTTGAAAAATATCTAGTAAAATAATATTTGCTGTCATCATGGCAAAGATAAAAGAAATGAGTTATTAGAAATGAGTTATTAGAACTATTATGTTTAGAAATGTGTTGAAAAAGTCTTCTCTCCATTAAACAGAAATTGGTGAAAAAAATAAACAGGGGGGCTAATAATTCAGGGGGTTTAATGATTCTGACTTCAACTGTACACATAACCTAAGACTATATGAGCACATTTACATAAGACCGAACAATATTGCAATTCTAAGAAAAAGTCCGAATCGTAAGATATAAACTTAAGAATTCTGAGATGTAAACAGAATTGTGAGAAGAAGAAAAAAATCTGATTTGTGAGGCATGAACTTGAAAGCTTTTGCTTCAGTTGCTACAGTTTTAATAGCTCTCTCATCTACCATAGACAGCAAGGCTCCCGTGATGTTCAAAGTCCAGAAAAGGAATCAAAACATTCCATGTGACTTCAGTGGTTCAACTGTAATCATATCAGGAACACTTTTGTGTGCCAAAAATGTTTAAAAATTACTTTGTTTGCAAATGTCTTCTGTATAAGCTTAGGGTGCATGTTTGCTACAGATAATACAACACTTGTGTGTTGCTCTGCTGACTCTAATGGCAATAAGTTGTACCTCCCATAGTAAACGCACACCTTGACCTGATGAGACCTGATATAGGTGAACAGAGTTTTACAGTTTAACAGTATTTACAGTTTATTTCGAAGTGTCCAGTTTTAAGCACTTAGGTTTTGATTGACACTTCAACATGGCAGTCCCCTTCAAGGGGCGATATATCCCATTTGGAATGCGCTGCCAGTTGACTGGGTCCCTACACATTGGGTGGATGTGATTTTGCCAAGTAGGATGCGATCCTGGACTAACATTTATGTTTATCCTGGAACATCATTCCTGTTTGAAAACATAATTCCTACAATGATGTAGAAGCACATAAACCCTAACTGTAAGCCTAAACTTAACATAAACTGTAAACTTATCCCTTGAATCTGATTGGCTGATTGGAATGTTTTTCCAAGATAGATGTTAATCCAGGAACATGTCCTATTTGGTGAAATCACACTAACCTTACACATTGTGCATTGCTCCTATTTCCTTTAGCATAGGAAATCACTTTGAAACGTTAATTTACAAGTGTGAATGTGAAGTGTGACATAATATGCATATGTAAATGCAATTTAAATTCACATATCACACTAAAATGTCATTTCAATGAAACATATAGATTCCCCTCAAACTGGATCGATGGTAGAATATCATGTGTAGTCCAAAGGCACGGTTGAATTAGAATAAACTTCTGAAGTGAGGAAACAAACACAAAATGTACAGAGAGGTGGGGAGCGAAGACTGGAATTGAGTAACTCTGATGTATTGACAAACCCCAAAATATTAAATGTTGTCTTTAATATTTTCCAGGATATGGTCATGCAGCGCCCAGCACAGATGGCGGGAAGGTGTTCTGCATGTTCTATGCTCTCCTGGGGATCCCGCTCACCCTGGTGATGTTCCAAAGTCTGGGCGAGCGCATAAACACCTTCGTCAAGTACCTGCTTCATCGTCTCAAAAAGTGTCTTGGTCTTCGCCACACTGAGGTCTCCATGGCCAACATGGTGTGCATTGGCTTGATATCCTGCATGAGCACCCTGTGTGTGGGGGCAGCGGCTTTCTCGCGCTACGAGGACTGGAGCTTCTTCCATGCATACTATTACTGCTTCATTACACTCACCACCATTGGTTTTGGGGACTATGTGGCCCTGCAGAAGGATAACGCTTTACAAACCAACCCCCAGTATGTAGCCTTTAGCTTCATGTACATCCTCACAGGCCTCACGGTCATTGGCGCCTTCTTGAACCTGGTGGTTCTGCGTTTTATGACCATGAATGCAGAGGATGAACGCCGTGATGCAGAACAGCGCACGTTGCTCTCCCGAAATAGGCAGAGCGGTGGCGCCGGAACCAACCATTGTATGTCCGACCCACCATCCTCATCTTCTGCGGGACACGGAGGAGGGTCCGGGAAGGGGTTGTGCAACGTCTATGCAGAAGTGCTCCATTTCCAGTCCATGTGCTCTTGTCTTTGGTACAAAAGCCAAGAGAAGATGCACTACTCAATCCCCATGATTATCTCTCACGACCTGTCCACGTCAGACACCTACATGGAGCACAGCGAGACCTCTGACGTCCTTCACTCCAACGGCTGTGTGTGCAGTGCCTTGCAGGAGCACTCCGCCACCAGTTCAGTGTACACAGGCCTGCTCAGCCCAGCGCATTACCAAAGACTCTCCAAACGCCGCAGCTCCATCTAGAGGGCTGGAGGATGTATTGCATGTAATCTCTTTCGCCTTACGAAACCAACCACTGTTATACTTGGGGTTGAAACAACCGCTGCTTCTAAGCTGCTCAGATCCTCTGTCAGTCAAATATATGTAATGTAGTGATAGACGGGGGAGAGCGGCCTGTCAGCAGGTGCTGCTTGAGGACCAGAGATGTAGCAGCGTGCAATAAAAACAGGGTAAAGGCCTGTATTTTTTTCAAAGTACACTTTGAGGTTTTGGAGTAAAGGCAAAACGCAGACAGCAGGAAATCATTGCAGGTGCTTTAAAACCAACAAGTCCCAAAGTGTCAGGCTTCTCTGGTTTTGGTTTGAGTCGATAGATAACCATTTCAACAGTGAATTCTTTCTTGTCTTTGAAGAAGTTAGGAAATAATCACAGTAAATAATATATTAAAAATCATGTTTAATCAGACATTTGCTAATGATTTGTAAAAATCTTAGTCAGGGTAGTGCCATATTTGTTTTCTGACAGATATAGCGTGCTTAAGAGATTGCATTTTTGTAGGCCATCAACCGCATGGTTCCGTCAACATAAACCCAGCAGCATTTTCCATGACAAACAAAAGTTTAGATTCTCTTGTTGATTGTGCACCACACAATTTTGGGCCTGATTTTCAACCAATGTTTGGAAATTGCTGATGTTACCTCTCTAGGACTAGATTTAGCCACTCTGAGCAGGATTTGAACCAGTAATCTAAGAAGGATGGATGATACTAAAGAACTCAACCTCTTGAGATCAGAGTAAAGCCAGGCATAAAGTGTTTTTTTTTGTTTGATTTTCTTACTATCTGCTCTCCATTACACTCACCCCTCTAAACCTCACTACCATCTGGGTCACAGCACCAACGGCATTCAGCCCTGGTAATGTCAGTCTTCTAATGAGGATGGTAAAGACTTGATCTTATTCATACTTTCTGGCCTTTATCACATAAAATTGGAAGGAAACCTGTGGTTTTCCTGTGAGTGACTATCCCATAATGTGGTTGTTAGATCTCTGAGGTAATTAGAGGCATAGGAAATGGGATAGCCAAACCCTTTTAACCATAATAGATATAGTTATTCTACTAGTACAAAAAGAATTACAATGAGAATGTAAATTCAAAGAAAGAATGTGCATTTATTTACAATAAGGGTGAATTAAAAATAAATAAACAGAAATCAAACTAAGAAATTGTACATGAGCTAAATAAAAGAAGATAATACAACAAAAGGGGCAGCGCGGTGGCTCAGTGGTTAGCAATGTCGCCTTACAAAAAGAAGGTCGCTGGTTTGAGTCCCGGCTAGGCCAGTTGGCATTTCTGTGTAGAGTTTGCATGTTCTCCCCGTGTTGGCGTGGGTTTCCTCCGGGTGCTCCGGTTTCCACCACAGTCCAAAGACATGCACTATAAGTGAATTGGCTAAATACATTTGGCCATGGTGTATGAGTGTGGGTGTGAATGTGAGAGTGTATGGGTGTTTCCCAGTACTGGGTTGGGCTGGAAGGGCATCCGCTGCATAAAACATACGCCGGAATAGTTGGCGGTTTAGTCCACTGTGGCGACCCCTGATAAATAAGGAACTGAGCCAAAGGAAAATAAATGAATGAATGAATAATACAACAAAACACTCTAACTAAATTCTCATCCCGATAAACTAACTACAAAATAAATAAGGTCTTCAGCGCTATACATGCCCTACATAAACTGTTCTAGCTAATTAAACAAAACACATCTGCACTTCATATTCAACTCAGCACTTCACTGCAACTCAGAAATTTTCTTGGAAATTGAAAAGTAATTGTTACTTTATTGGCTACTTGAGAAAAGTAATCTGATTACGTTACTTAGGTTACTTAAGTACAACACTGATTATGACAGACATCCACTTCAGCCAATAACGTCATTCTAAGGGAGAAAACCAAAGCAAAACATCCTATACAGGCACATAACTGCTTTATCAAACGTCTGAAAAAAGAAATGATGCTTTGCTGAGGCCTGAAAAACAGTAAGCAAACTAAATATCTGCTACAGTCTGCAACTCAGAGCCTGCTTTCCACTTCGTTTTTATGCTCTTTCCTCACTCACTAACCTCACTAATTCCAGTTGAGCCCAAAGCGAGGAGATGTGTAAGGTAAAGGTGAATTAAATACAATCTGTCGTCACATCAAAGTGGTGCTGCATTGCGGTATATGAAGCAGTCTGAAGTGTCAAGGGGTCGAGAATCTCTCCATATAAACTTTCCTAGTGCACTCAGAATGGCAGAGGGGATTGCCCTAAGGGAAAGTGCTTAGGGAAGTCTGTGAATGTGTGACTAAAAGCAAAGTGTGATAAGAAATGTGTTTTAACTGTAAAATACATCAGGGATGACCTACAGCCAATGGTGAGAGAAATTCCAGCTAGAAAAGTCCCCAACTCTTCTCTGTCTCATTTTCTTTTTTTCTCTGCAAAACATTCAAACTCAATCACAAGCTTCTGCAACACCACCTTGATTTGATAAAGATTTGCGCTCTTGTAACTTTTTATTTAAAAAGTGTATTTACTGAATTGTCAGGGATTCTTCCATTTGTGAAATAACGTATTATGTGTGACTGCCAGTCAGTAATCTGTAGTGTAATGTGCACACACAGCAACTTTGTCATACCTCAAACAGTTGCGAAATAGAAAAGAGCTTTGAAAATATTGCATATAAGTGGCATTATTTGTTTCATTCATTTAAAAACTTTTACAATCGAACCCTACTTTTATTAATTTTGAAGCCTAAACTCTATTGCCCAAAGCCAAATGTTAAAAAGCTTATCATAAGTTAACTGCTCCAGTCACATGACTTAAACGTCACCACTTGTTAGTCTTCTGAGAACTCTTTGCGGCACTTTTTGCACACTTGATCTAGTTAATTACTGTGGCCTAGAGAGCTCAAACTTAATGCGAGTTAAGAAAACACAAGCAAATAGAAAAACTAACAATTTGAGAAAACTTCATCAGCTTGACAATTGCATGCAAATTCTCACAACACATGCAAATACAGAAACATGCTGCAAATAGCACAGACTACAATAGAAATGTGTCGGGGACCCTAAAAAGTGACGAACCATCTGCTTCTTGTTTAGGGTCAGTGGGGTTGTCTGAGACCGGAGAGGTCAGTTTTTCATTTAACATCCTGATCTTACGCTACCTTGTTGTTTGCAGCCCCAATAATCAGACAAATTGCACAATAATTGTTAAATGAATCGCTGACTCTAAACAGGAAGCAGATGGTTTGTCACTTTTTTGGGTCCCTGACACATTTCCATTGTAGTCTGTGCTATTTGCAGTGTGTTTCTGTAGTTGAAAGTGTTGTGAGAATTTGCATATGCATCAAACTGATGAAGATGTTTTCTTAGTTTGTAAGTGTTTTTCTATTTGCATGTGTTTTCTTAATTTGCAGTGTGTTTGAGCTCCCTCGGCCACTGTAGTTAACCCTGGGTGAACAGTATCTTTCTTATCCTCATATTATGTACTGACTGCTGTCATATGAATATGAGCTGTGCAATTGGTTATTGGTTTTAAGCATCTTGCTGTAACAATCTAACACCACATTATTTCACACGGCACCTGTTCATCACCACTATGAGCGTAAACAGTGCAAAAGCAGTGCGAAACATGCTTCAGAAGAGGGTTTCATAACAATTACAAACATACCAGGGGCCTAAAGGGGTGTTTAGAACAAAAGTATCTTTAGGTTAAAGGAATAGTTCACACAAAAATAAAAATGTACTCAACATTTACTCTCCCTAAACGAGTTCCAAACATTTATGAGATTGTTATTTCTGTTGAACACAAAATAAAATATTTTGAAGAATACTGGACACCAGTAGCCATTAACATCCATAGGAAGAAAAAAATACTATGGAAGTTAATGGTTAAAAGTTTCCAACACGGCGTCACGGTGGCGCAGAGGGTAGCACGATCGCCTCACAGCAAGAAGGTCGCTGGTTCGAGCCTCGGCTGGGTCAGTTGGCCTTTTTGTGTGGAGTTTACATGGTCTCCCCGTGTTGGCATGGGTTTCCTCCGGGTGCTCCGGTTTCCCCCACAGTCCAAAGACATGCGGTATAGGTGAATTGGGTAAGCAAAATTGGCCGTAGTGTATGTGTGTGAATGAGTGTGTATGGATGTTTCTCAGTGATGGGTTGCAGCTGGAAGGGCATCCGCTGCGTAAAACATATGCTGGATAAGTTGGCGGTTCATTCCGCGGTGGCAACCCCAGATTAATAAAGGGACTAAGCCGAAAAGAAAATGAATGAATGAATGTAGTTTCCAACACTCTTCAAAATATCTTGCTCAACAGTAACTTTGTGTTCAACAGTAGAAAGAAAACTTTTTTGATGAACTATCCCTTTAAATGTAGTGTGAATGCGAACAATTGAGGAGATTAGTTTACCTGTTCTGTGTGATGATGTTTAATAACAACATTTGAAGTCCAATTTAGCCATGTGCTAGCAATTAAACAGGATGCGGTTGAATTTTCAAAATAGAAGTTCAAAATTTTGGCCTACAAAAATAGTCTCTGCAGCTCTCTATGTAAACAAGGTTGTGAGGGACAGAAAATACAATGTGTTCAATGGACTGTATTGTTCGTTTTGAAAGCTGTGAAAATGGAGTAATGATGGACCTTTGTACACCACATTGTAAACACTGTAAATTCCCTGATATACTTCAAGTAAAACAAACTCTTATGACATCATTTAGAATAAAATCCAAAAACCAAGTTCATTTTGAGTTTGTTTCAGAGCAAAAGCAAATTTTCTAGAAAAAGGTGCCGTTAAACACTTTAGAAGTCTCATTGGTTGTTATGTAATAGGCGTGGCTTTCTGGCTCCACCTTCCTCACAGAACAGTTCATTTCTTCAGTTCATGTTTTTCCATTTCGTGAGTCTGATTACATGAACAGGTTTTTGATGACTTATAGCAGAAATTGAAGTTGTATATGTTTTATGATCTCTATGATCAGATGCTTTCTTAACGACTGCTTTCTTGCTTTTTTTCACCACTGTGCTTTTTTTTGCGTTTATTTTCTTATACATATCTTATACATACATAGTACATATTTACATATTCATGAAACATCACTCTCCACAGTGTTGATGGCATCAGAATGTTCACTTACGGTATGTTGTATATACCCAAAAAAATGAAGAAGAACTTTGCTTGAAGTATACCAGGGCCTTTAGTTTATGCAACATAGGCTCATTCTGAAAACGTAGCCCTATATACATTTCTGGAGATCGCAAATTATGTAGCCAGAGGTACGTATGGCTGCATTTCATCTTTAAAATGAATGCTACGGGGCGGTATGACGTCGTTCCGTTTTGCGCTTACCAGCTGACCGCTTACCTCCGTATGGACGGCTTTTCTGCTGTTACTAGTTTGTCTAGTGGCTCGCCGTGTACGTCGGTGGACTTGTGACGTGGA
This sequence comes from Danio jaintianensis, assembly GCA_903798115.1. Classification (NCBI taxonomy): domain Eukaryota; kingdom Metazoa; phylum Chordata; class Actinopteri; order Cypriniformes; family Danionidae; genus Danio; species Danio jaintianensis. The sequence goes on from CAIGQV010019171.1 coordinate 4,644,776, forward strand.
GCGGAGTTGACCACAACGACAAGGTTTGAGTCTGGTGAAGAACGGTTCCAAAAAGCAGGTAAGACAAAAACAAAAGCCAAAAAATAAAGTAAACAAGTAAATAACAGGGTAAGAATGTGGTAAAATCTGAAAACGTGGTAAAAATCTGGCTTCCACTATGGCTTTTCTTTTTCTGGATTGTTTTTGAAAACACTGTCGGGTTTAGGGAAGTGGGTGGTCGCTGGTCAATCGGTGCTTTTTAAAACACTATTGGTTGGGTTTAGGGAAGGAGGAGGGTGGGTCAGTCGATCGGTTAGTCAGTCAGTCAACAGCAGCCTCCGGTGGATTTACGCCAGAAGAGCAGGCACGAATGGCACTCGTGAGAGAAATTTGAGACCTCAAAAAGCGTGCCCAGTGGCCTCTGGTGGATTCGTGAAAACAAATACCGCAAAAAGCGTACCTCCTGGGATGTATTTGGCACTCTCCAGAAATGTATATAGGGGTATGTTTTCAGAATGAGCCTGGGTTGAGTTTATCCCTTACAAGAGACCTCTTTTATTGAAGGTAAAATCAAAATGGCGTCTAACCCTGACTAACGTCTCTTTGCTTAGCTTTTCTTTCACACTTACATTCACAATGAATTGTAATATTGTATATTCTGTTTTATGTTTACTTTTATTTTAATCCACCACCACATTTGTTTGTCTAATTAATGATTTGTTTCCATGATTGTTCCTATCGTAACATCTCACTTTTTAAATGATATTGGCTTATATGATTATATAAGATTATATTGTAAATGCAGTTGCGCTTTAGATGAAAACTATTAGCTCCAGGGTTGTAGCAAGGAGTGCACAGATTATCTGAACAGACCCGTACATTCCTAAAACCCTTTCCAGGTCCAAATGTGCACGTTTTGTCATATTAAATCCAAAAAAAATTCGAAATCAGTTCACCCGAAAAAATGCAAATTTTCTGTTAATTTGCTCAGTCCATCCAAGACTTTATATTTACAGTAGAACAATAAAGACATTTTTTAGGTGAAATCATGATACATTGAGGTCTTATGAATCTGTCTGTGCAAGAAATTGAGCATTATTTTCAATATTAATACCCGAGGGTTAATAAAATAACAAATTCTCAGTTTTGGGAAAAGTATGCTTTAAAATACTGTTTTAGGCTATTTAAAAAGGTCTGTTTCAGATTTTAATGCAGTAAATGACTGTCATAATAAAGGTTACAGCAATAAAAGCAAATAATCAAACCAGGCTCAACAATGTGCAACACATTTTTTTGCACAAAATGATATTATATCTTGAACATTTGATAGCAGTTTTAAAGGTAAATGTACAGTTTGTGGCACTTTAAAAAGTCCCAGAAATGGATAAACATGACTGTGTGGCAATGTTTTATTACACTGGTTATTGCACATATATCTGTAAAGGATAACATTGAACCATGTTTCATGGTGTACAAGTCTAATGCTCTAAAAGGATTAAAGTTGTTTGTGTTTCACTGCCTCTGCTGTTCAGTTTGTCAAATTCAGTACACTTTACAGGCACATTTTTGACAAAAAAAATGTCCATATTATAGATACACATCAAACAGTAGCTGGTACAGTGATGCACTGAAGTTTTAACTTGACATTTATTCTCTTTATTCAGCTATGAATTTCCACTTTTCACAATTCACAAAAATATTATTAACCTATGAATACATCAAGGTATTGGTTTCTGACTAAAATGGTTATTTTGTAACATCTGGTTTTAAGGCAGAATTTGTATATTTAGTTTATTTTTCAACTTACTAAATAATTGATTTGTAGAAACCTAATTGATATTTAATTGATTTAATCAGTGGTTTATTCTAGCATTGTTTGTATTTGCAGTTTTTGAGCAACTATAATGCTGTCATCATAGCTGTTTTTTACAGGATGTGATTTGGAAATCCAAAGTGGAATAAAATGTGCATATAGATAATGTGGGCCTGTCGTTTCTTAACTTGAAAATGTAAAATGTGTTTGTTGTTGTTACTTTTAGCACACAGGAAATATAATCTAATGTCACTTGAACATGTATATTATTGTATTAACATAGTCTCACATATTGATATATCCTGTTATTAATAACCCATAATTTGGTGCTTGTCACGTCGTTTTTATGAAAAACACTTTATTCAAAATACTTTACTAGTATGGTTCAAAAATACTGTAGTATTTAATATAAACTACTATAGATTTTTTTTTCATGTGAGTCATTCTTTCTTAAATTGTAAGTCAAATAGCATCCTTGCTTTACCTCAGAGGGTCGAGTCACTGTGGGGTTTTCTCATCTTCTTCATCACTTTTTCTCCTGTAAAAAGAGAAAAAAAAGTTGCCCTTCTCAGTAAACTTGTCAGTTCAGATCATCTTCATGAGCATCTCTCTCCATTTAGGAGTGAAGCTGCATAATATGTCCACCTCGGGGCCAAGAAAGTATCTGACAAGTGGCTAGACGCATATTAAAGCTGAGAAGTGGGTTTGTGCTCTATGTGCACTGAGCAGTGTTGGGTAAGCTGATTAGATAATTAAAATTGTATTTAAATTACTTTTCAAATTACTTTATCTGAATGTAACTTAGTTACCCAATAAGTAAATTTTTGACTGTACTTGCTGCTTAATACTACTTAAAATCTCTATAAAAAAAATCGACGTATGCAATAGAAATAAAACTTTTTTTATTTATTTAAATTTGAATATTTTTGTGTCATGACTTTACTTGGAGGGGCACATTATTATTAACTTATTTTTAACTACTCATGAACTCCTGTATTTAAATAGCTCATTATGGTATAAACAGAACACTTTACTATTGTTTTTCATTGTAAACACGCACTAGACAGATGTACATGAGCGTTACGTTTAAGCACAGCAGTTCATGAGTAGTTAGGAATGAGTTAATGATAATGTGCCCCTGCAAGTAAAGTCATGACATAAAGATACATTAACAGGTCATGACTTCATGTTAGTTACATTTAGCTTAAACTAAACTGTCATTAAGGAATTAAGGTAGCCATTATTCAAGCATGAACTCATGTTGTAGTTAAAGTTAGTTCATGATTAGCGCATGCCTTAACTCATTATTAGTTCATAATCAAGTAATGTTTAATTTACATATTAGTATATCGTTATTAATGTACTGTTATTGTAAAATGTTACCAACAATCTTGTATGACGTTTCTAAGCTTGTATAGGCACTCTATGATTCATTTTTAAAACATTCTAGGACTGTGTCAAGCACATTTTTTTTTTCACTAAATGAGACGAATGTAAGAGAGTGGGAGAGCTTGAGGATTGTGGGTTGATGAAATAATACAAACACGGCTCATGCAGCTGCGACATTCCTCTGTCACGTGAGAGCCTCGTACACTTCTCCAGCTTCAGCTTCTATTAGCGTCAAAAAACCAGCACCCGCTTCCCATGTCAGCTGAGATCAGATGCTGTCACGTTTCAGACCAGCTCGAATCCAGAGGCTGAAATTAAGCAGACATTAAAAAATAACAAGGCGGAGAAAGAATGAAGAGGCAGAAAGAATGTTTAATAAATGATTAACTGAGCATTTTATAACCTTTTCTTTCATCATTGCACCTTATTAATGCTCCGCTGACTCGTTCCTGGCTTTTACCGGAGTGTTTGTATAGCATTTTTTTTAAGGCAAAGTGTAAAAGGAATTAAATATTTTGAATGGCGAGTAAATTTCACTAGCAAAGTATGGTAACACTTTAATTTGAGTACCAGTTCCCACTATACACTACTGCCTTATTACCTGCTTATTATTATTATTGGCTGTTTATTAAAAAAATAGTGACAAAAAGTCAAGACAGCAAGTATTTTTATGTTGCTTCAACTTATTTTAATAACAACATAGGCTCATTCTGAAAACGTAGCCCTATATACATTTCTGGAGATCGAGAATTATGTACCCAGAGGTACGTATGGCTGCATTTTGTCTTTAAAATGAATGCTATGGGGCGGTATGACGCCGTTCCTTTTCGCGCTTACCAGCTGACCGCTTACCTCCGTATGGACGGCTTTTTCCGCTGTTACCAGCTTGTCCAGTGGCTCACCGCGTACGTCAGTGGACTTGTGATGTGGAGTGGAGTTGACTGCAACGATGGGGAAAGAAACAGAAAGCAGGTAAGATAAAAACAAAAGCCAAAAAATATAATAAACAACAGGGTGAGAATTTGGTAAAATCTGAAAACGTGGTAAAATTCAGGCTGCCGTGAGGGCTTTTCTTTTTCTGGATTGCTTTTGAAAACACTGTCGGTTGGGTTTAGGGAAGTGGGTGGGCGGGTCAATCAGTGCTTTTGAAAACATTATCGGTTGGGTTTAGGGAAGGGCGTGGATTGGTCAGTCAGTCACTCGACAGTGGCCTCTGGTGGATTTACGCGAGAAGAGAAGGCATGAATAGCACTCGCTAAAGAAATTTGAGATTTCAAAATGAGATTCGCGAAAACAAAAACTGCAAAAAAACGTACCTCCTGGGACGTATTTGGAACTCTCCAGAAATGTATATAGGGGTACATTTTCAGAATGAGCCTGGGTTCTTTAATAAGTTAGTCAGGTTTCAACTAGTTTAAGTTTAACTTAATATATAAAGTTGGTTTGATTGATGTAAGTTGAGATGAGTAAAAATGTTTATTTAATTCGACTAAAAAATTTAAGGCAGTAAGATTTTGTTTTACAGTGTACTTATAAAGTATGATTTATTCTACATACCTAACCTAACTACTACCATATTAACTATTAATAAGCATGCAAATTAGTAGTTTATTAAGCTAAAAGTATTAACGGTTTGTTAATCGCTAAATTTGTACCTTAAAAAAATGCAACCCAAAAAAATTTATATAGCATCAAATGAATGGTACATTTGCAAAAACAGATTTGATTCATTATCATAAATCACGGTTTATTAAAAACGAATAAAGACATAAAGTCATCAGTTTTTGCAAATGAACTCTTCAAATATAGACACATAAACATTATGACTGAATAAATCGAAAAAAAATTATAATGAGCTATTTTCAAGTAGAACTGAAAACAAAAATTATTGTTTTATGTTAAAAAAAATGAAGACAACAGAATCTATCGTGTTTTAAAAATCTAAATGGCATAGTTTCTTCTTTTTCTGTGCTTTATTTATTAATATTTATCTTAACTATACATTTGTTGACCGTTGCGAGTGCTTCTTGCGCTGGTAGTGTCTGTCGGAGCCCGAGGCCACAGGAGTCCTTGCCTCTGTTATGTAACGCTGTCGACTGCACTTTTACTGATGTTTCAGCATGTGCTCCAGGATCCTCTGCACTACAGAGCACAACAGCTGGGCTCCGCAAGTGAAAGCTCCATTCATTTTCTCCAAATAACTCATGAAGCTTTAAAGACTCACAATTTGAAATATTATGGCTTTTCTGCATCTATGTTAAGCTGCTTTGACACAATTTACATTGTAAAAAGTCACTACAGAAATAAAAAAAATATATAATTGAAATAAATTGAAATGAATAAAACCTCTTTGCACAAACCTATCTGACCATTATTTAGAGGAAACTCTCTACAACCTACAACTATTGTTACTACCGCTACTATTACTTCTACTCTTACCACTTCCACCACTACTATTGCTATTGCAAATACTGTTATTACAACTACAACAACTAGTACAACTACTATTACTCTTACTACTACTACTACTACTACTACAAAAACAACAACTACTACTACTCCTACTTTTACTATAGTATTACTATACAGCTACTTCAGTCACAACTAATACAACTGCAGCTACACTTACTATGCAACTACTACTATTACCATCACAACAATTACTACAACAATTACAACAACTACTACACTGTAAAAAATGTCCGGAGTTTTAACAGTAAAAGTCTGTACAATCTACAGTGAAAAACCTGTTAAATGATTAACAGCTCACTTCTGTACAAAATACGGAAAATAACTGTAACAGATCTAACCTTTGTTTTCGGGAAAGTAATCAGAGTGTCTGAAATCTCACCATACTCTCATTCACTAGTCCCTAAATCAGTTGATTAGTTTAGTCCACTAGACAGAGTAAATGACCGCAAATGAGTGAATTCAGACACTGATGAACATCTGCTGTTAACAAGCACAATCACTGAAGGAAAGAACAAGAAATAAAACTATACCGCAACAGCCTCACACAAACCAACTGAATTAAAACTGAGGATTATCAACTCCACAAACAGCATTACCAGCTTCACTGATCACAGTCTGACTTCATTTCTGTAAAAATATTTAATAATTAAGAGAGGTTTATATGTTTTGTTGAAAATCTTTCATTTGACCTCACCATCGTGGAGATCAGAGGCTGCTTTAGTTGGGCTCTTGATCCGTTATGCTTTTATTTTAATGTTTCTCTGGTTGTTATAACTGTTTCTGAAACTCATCAGTTATGACAAGAATGGCAATAAGAAGGTTTGTGTACTTAACTGCTACAGTTTAAGTTCCAGCATTTTATAAGTTAAGTTATAATAAAATGCAATTATTTTGTCTTTTTCATATGATGTTATTTGGGACAATACCACAGCTTCCCATAAACGGTAAACAAACAATTATGGAGGAACTAACAAAAACTCCTAGTTAATAATTAGAATTTCATGCACAAAACCGTGAGCGCTCCAGCAATATTTTTAAGACACACAGACATCAAGAATCAGGATATGAACCTCAACCATGGTTGCTAAAAAGAAAAAAAAGCTGCATAATTCATTGATGCCGCAATGCATGCTGGGTGCCAGCATTGTACAAAACTCCCAGCATGCATTGCAGTGTGAATAAATCATGAAGCTTAAAGTTCTTACTATTTCTTTCTTTGCCTTTATTTTATGTTGTTCTGGGGGGGGGGGGGATTTTTTTAGGGATTTTCTTTTTTTTTTTTGGGGTTTTTTTTTTTTTTTTTTTGTCACCAATGTTGAGATTCAAAGACTAATTGTTGATGTCTGTGTGTTTTTAAGTTCTGCTGTAGATCAAACATTTTCATTGAGAATGGTGCATTTAGGCTTGTTAAACAGTCTTTAATTGTTGAAGCTCCAGTGGTTTTATTAATGTATATTATTAATTCCTCACACATAACTAACCATGTGTTTAATGAGTACACAAGCAGGAAGAGTGGATCTGATGTCATAGTCAATCTCATAAGACTTATTCTTAGATTTTCTTTTGGCTTTAAATGCTGTACAAATAGTGTGATTAACACAATTAATTACAGCAACCAAATTAAAACTAGTGTTAAAATAAGAAGTTGAAGAGCCCAACTAAAGCAGACTCCGACCTCCATCATGGTGATTTCAAATGAACACATGAAATTTCATTAAGAGCTTTTGTTCGAGTGACAGAAATAAAGTCAAAGGTCAGTAATAAGTGAAGCTCCTGATGTTTGTGGAGTTGTTTAATGATCCTCTGCTGAGATCTTGAGAAATAATTTTTTTATTGTGTAATTTATTTTTATTTATTTTTATTTTCAGTTGATTTCATCTTTGGTTTTGGCTGTAATTTATATTATTTGGTCTTGTTTTTCTTTACTTTGGTGATTCTGCTTGTTAATAGTTGTTGATCAATCATTCTCAATCTTCCTTTAATTAGACAATTACCTCATTAACTTCATCACTGCCTTAGTGTTCAACCCTCTGTAGTGAGGACACTAGTAAGGATTTTGCTCTGGGATTTAAGGGGTTAAATGTGTTTGATGGAAAATTCACACTGTGGAATGTATTTTTAACGGGAATATTCTGTAAATTGAAATTCCGAACGTAAAATGTTAAAAACAGTAGATTACTGGCAACCACAGCTGCCGGTATTTTTCCGTAAAATCAAGAAAAAAACCTGCAAAATACTGTAAAACCTTTTTTGTGTCACCATTGTGCAGGATAGTAGCGTCTGTGTTCAAGTCTAAGATGAACAAAGAGCATCTGATGTTATGCTGCATCTTCTTTTGTTTAAATGTAACTGTGTAGTTACTGATGCAGTGAAAATCTGTTTGCTGATTGCAATCACACATGAACACGTTAATGCATTTAATGACTTTAGATTTTTGTAAACAAAGCTACATTTTTGTGAACTGAATATTGTGTCAGTTAATGAAATACGGATATTTTCCGTAAATTTAAACAGTTCTATAAAACTTCCGTATTTTTTACAGAAAAATCCTGGCAACCACAGCTGCCGGTATTTTTCCGTAAATTTAACAGATTTTTTTTAACAGTGTACTACTAATGTAATTTTAATTTAATTTAAAAATATTACAGCTACACTACCATTACTACTTTTACTACAGTTACACTGTTACCTTAATACTGATACTATTACAACAACAACTTCTACCACTACTACTACTGTTACTACTACTACCTCTACCTACTATTACTATTGGTTTTATTATTATAAACTACTAACAAACTAAATAATCTTCACTCGCTCATTTTCCTTCGGCTTAGTCCCTGTCTTATCAGGGGTTTCCACAGCAGAATAAACCACCAAGTACTGTGGCATATGTTTTTATGCAGCGGATGCCCTTCCAGTCGCAACCCTGAATGAGAGTACAACCCTTAGTGCTGGGAAACACCTACACTCTCTCATTCACACACACACACACACACACACACACGCACTCATACTCTACGGCAGTGTGCGAATTATACATTGACGATCAGGGGGGTCAGGGGGTAGTAGTTTGATAATACATGCTTCAGTGAATCAAATTCATGGATGTCTTTAAATGACATCTAATTTACTAATAAAATGTATATGTTTTCAGTGTTTTGGAGGGACATTTAGGGACTATTTTAGAGGTTACTGTTGGTCAAACTATACAAATTACAATTTGTATTTATTTATTTATTTTTTAGGCTACATGCCGATATAAACACCTACAGTATTTTACAAGAAATGTGTTTCGCGAATTCTTAAGATGTCTATCGGTGCTCTAGAACTGCCAGTTTCAGATTGTTGAATGATATTTTTCCTTGTTTTGATGTCCTTCAGGGGGGATCAAGCATTAATTAGGGCAGTGGCGCCCCCAGAAAATTTTCTTAGGGGTGGCCAGATGAGGCCACACCAAATCTTGGGGTGGCACACAAAAAAATAATGAATTCAGTGTAATGTTACATTTTTGTTTCTAGTAAATTAAATAATGTGGTTTTAATTCATTTAATTAATTACTCGTAACATATTGCAATTTTGGGGCGACGCAGTGGCGCAGTGGGTAGCACAATCGCCTCACAGCAAGAAGGTCGCTGGTTCGAGCCTCGGCTGGGTCAGTTGGCATTTCTGTGTGGAGTTTGCATGTTCTCCCCGTGTTCGCGTGGGTTTGTTCCGATTTCCGCCACAAGTCCAAAGACATGGGCTATAGGTGAATCGGGTAAGCTAAATTGTCCGTAGTGTATGTGTGTGAATGAGTGTGTATGGATGTTTCCCAGTGATGGGTTGCAGCTGGAAGGGCATCTGCTGCGTAAAACATATGCTGGATAAGTTGGCGGTTCATTCCGCTGTGGTGATTAATTAATAGATTAATAAAGGGACTAAGCCGAAAAGAAAATGAATGAATGAATATTGCAATTTACTCCTTGAAATAATTCAGCAAGTACATGTGTAAACCAAATAAAAATCAATATTTAGTTAAAAAACACTTTTCAGGTTATATACAGCACATGCCATGTCTAAAATTAATGAAGATTAATGAATTAATTAATAATAAAACATAACAAACTGATCAAAAGGCATTACTACATACACACACTCACTATACAGACTCTAATAATATCATTTATCCATTTTGCAAAATACATGCACGAAATCATTGACATTTCTAGCCCTTAAAAGCAAAAAAAAAAATGGAGGTGCTATAAACTGAATTCTGAAAAGCTGATTTCAAAATGCATTTATTTATTATTTTTTTTGGATTTGTAATTTTTCATTTCAAAAAGAATAATTTCTTAATAAAAAGTGTACAATCCTGTTTCCTCTCGTCGTCGTCGAACAATATTAAACAACTTATAAGAACTTTACCCTTATTTATTTATTTTTTTAAAAGAAGTGTAGTAATCAAAAGTGAACGTTCTGTAGAAAAGCAAAAACATTAAACAATGCAAACCAAAATGACCTAATTCCGAGCCCTGTTAAGTAACATTAACACATTTAGTATTTAACTAGAAAGGTTAACAGAGAACATAGAATAGTATGACATACATACCCGTTTCTGTCTGTTGAAGGTGTGCGCGCTGTCAACAACTATCGGGAGGGGGAGGGGCAGTGAATCAGCTACTTCGGTGGCACCAATCAATCCACAATAATTTAGTGGCTGCATTTTATTTATTTATTAATTTATTGAAATATTGTGAATTTACGTAAGTACATTTGAATTAATAATATCAACAGCAAAATCATCTTGGGGTGGCCGTGGCCACACCTTGAAGGTGCCCCTGAATTAGGGGGGTCAATCCCCCCAAACCCCCCAGTAATTTGCACCTTGCTCTACGGCCAATTTAGTTCATCCAATTCACCTATATTGCGTGTCTTTGGACTGTGGGGGAAACCGGAGCACCCGGATGAAACCAACCCCAACATGGGGAGAACATGCAAACTCCACAAAGACCTCCTGGTCCAGCCGGGACTCGAACCAGTAACCTTCTTGCAATCATGCTAGCCACTTAGCCACCATTCCGCCCTCTAAATTAACTTTATTTTGCAAGCTTATTAACCATTAAACTTTTTACTACAGAACATTTTCCGATTATTTGTTTGTCCATTGTTTATATCTATTAGTGCCAAAGCATTGAAATTGGTATTTTCTTATAATTCCTCCAAACTTCTCATTCATTGACATTTATCATAACTCTCAGGGATATATATGATTGATATATATGATGAATTAACAAAGGCTTTGTTCTCTAAATGACAGGTCGTGTTTGATCATGAGGTGATGTTATTCCTGGGACAATCAGATCAACCAGTTCATGATGTGAGTTATTAAACTTACAGTTCTGACTGTACGTACAGTAGTTGTGCTGCTTTAAATCCTTTAGAGGAACATTTCCAAAAGAATATTTTAGGGTGCTTTCACACTTCAATTGCCTGGACCGTACCCAAGTTCGATTGTCCCCCTTGCCACCTTCTCGGTTGGTTTGTGTTCACACTGTCCGCGGTCACTCTGCTTTTGCTGAATCTTTTGGTTTTGGACATACAGAAAGCGACTCGCGCCTATCTGCCGCAAAAATATTATAAACGTTCAGAACATCACACAGTGTCTGCAGAAGCTGTTTTTGGAGGAGACAAGCAGACATTATCACTGTGTTTGCCCTGGCTCAGTCCCGCTTGTCATCAAAGTACAGTACGTGATACACACGCGCACACACACACACACACACGCACACACACACACACACACACACGCACAAATGAACGTTATGAAAGCAATAGTTTGTTGTACAGTTGGTGGTTCACTTCCGTTATTTGGTACGATTGCATTCATACTAGAAGTGAACCGGACCAGAGTTCGCGTGAACCGTACCCCAGACCACCTTTTTCAGGCGGATTCGGGTACGGTTCGTGGGTGCGCACCGGAGTTCAGAAGACACATTCACACTAGCTAAACGTACCGTACTCTGATGTCAAACGAACCCGGGTGCGGACCAAAAGTGCTAGTGTGAAAGCGCCCTTAGAAGAAAATGGTCTCTCCTTTGCTTCTCACTGGAGTTTCAAGGACTGTGTTCAAGCTCAATTTACGACACCATCAAGTCCAAAAAAAATTCAAGCAGTCCAAACACATAAACAGACCGCAGTGAGAAAGACATAAAGAAAGAGAAAATAACATGGCTCTAAATAACTACCTACGTGGTTAACCTACGAAACGAAGACCCCTTTAATTGTGTCATTTCCAAAACACGTCTTATTTGACGTTAATATAAGCGGTTAATCAGCATCAGAAGCGCTCCAGCTGGACTTTATTACTTTATATCATAAACAAACCTTGATGAAGTATTAAAACGTCCTCTCATCTCGTTTGCTTTTGCGTCAGTGTCTAAAGCGAAAGGTTAATTGAAAGCCGTGGGGTTTCATCGATACAGCAGCTCTGAGGGGAACCGCTGACGTCTGTGGCTCACAGGGGTCCTCGCTGTCCTTCTGGAGACACTTCACAATCAGAAAATTAGAAACACATCCATAATCAAAACATATGCTAATATATACAACACTGTAACATGGTACGGGCTATGATACACATTTATAATATCATAAAATGGGCAGATGGCATGTCATTTTTGGCTGTTCAATTTCTTTTATTACATATATTGTCATGTTCTTTTTACTTATGTATGTACTTCCTGTATGTATGTATTGACACTTTATGTTGTTTACAGGACTCTTACAATCAATTCACATGAAATGAAAATCAAACATGAGTATCGCGTGACTCGCTCAAGTTATTCAGATGTTTTTCGCGTCATACAATTTTTTTGCTTGGATTTGCGTGGAAGACACAATTTAGGTGAATTTTGAATGCAAATATTTTGTGTCATTTGAGTGGCAGATGCAAATTTGCCTCTATTCCCGTCTTTTCATTAACTTTGCATGTTTCTCGAATTAAAAAAAACAATTCATAAACATTTGGTGTGAAGTCAGCATTAGTTTTTACTCTATTTTAATTCTCTGTTGTTTCCTGTGTTGTCTGGTGAAGCAGGATCTGGAGCAACTTTACTACTTCAGAAGAAGGATGGTAACAAACTATACACTAATGTCGGGGAAAAGGGGGTACCAACACTACTTGTGGTAAAAAGAGACTTTATTAATTAAATAATACTAATTCCAATGCATTTCAGTGTTCCTTGAGGTATTCAAAACACATCATACACAAACATTTAAAAATCTCCATCTTAAACTTGTATCACTTGTTCTCAAATTAGCAACTGCTGACAAACTTAACTATCAATCAATACCTTAAGTAACAATCAGATGGTGCATTCCAAATGGGATATATCGCTCTCCGAAGGGCACTTTGGAGTGAAAACAATCATGACCACCATATTCATACCTGCCAACATTTGTCTTTGAAATTCTAGGAGAACGGTGGGGTGGATTATTAAATAACGTTTCTACCATTGCCATTTAAATCCCGCATCTACCACCTGCACAGAAATCAACAGCGCAACTGGGTTGTAAGGTAAGTTGCCAGATTGAGGTATAAAATGCTCTGAGATTTGAAGATTTCGTCAATCGTGTGAGGTGATAAGATTTATACAATATCTGGCAACTTGACAAACATGGACCAAAAGTGATTTTTCGTAACTAGATTGGGCCAATAACAAAAACGGGAGGGTGGGGGGAGATGGGTGTGAAATACGGGAGACTTTTGGGAAAAGCGGGAGCGTTGGCAGGTATGGCCATATCCAAACTAAACCAAAGTGCTCAAAGCTTAACCCTTTGGTAAACCCTTCAAGGGGAATTGGAACATAGGTACAAGCCTCTCTGAATGGAATGCAGTGCGCCACACCAATCAACCTCCCTGCACGAAGGATTATAGGAGGCCAAAGTGTCCATCAGTTGTAACCTTTGAAATTCTTTATTTAGCCAGTTTCAGTTTGGAACAACATTTCAATATGAAGGCCATGATTGTTTTTACTCCAAAGTGCCCTTTGAAGTGAAGTGAAGTGAAGTGAAGTGTGGCCAAGTATGGTGTCCCATACTTGGAATTTGTGCTCTGCATTTAACCCATCCAAGTGCACACACACAGTTAGTGAACACACACATACCGTGAACACACACCCGGAGCAGTGGGCAGCCATGCTGCGGCGCCCAGGGAGCAGTTGGGGGGAACGGTGCCTTGCTCAAGGGACTCACCTCAGTCGTGGTATTGAGGGTGGTGGAGAGTGCTGGTCATTCACTCCCCCCATCCCCAATTCCCGCTGGTACCGAGTATCGAACCAGCAACCTTCGGATCACGAGTCCAACACTCTAACCACCAGGCCACGACTGCCCCCACCAGGCCACGACTGCCCTTGGAGAGGAATTGTTTGGGTTGCTTGGTGTGCAGTTTCCTTACTGATTACTTACTAGTGTTATGATTATGTCCACCTGATCCTTGTTTAGTTTCTTGTTAAATCTATGTATTTATTGTCCTCAGTTTCAGCTTGTTCTTGTGCTGGTTTGTTTAATTTGTATGAATTTGTGTTCTGGGCCTGGTTTGTTTCTAATTACTGTTTAGGAAAGTTAATACAATTAGCTCTGCACCTCTACTTTTCCTGCCTCAAACACACTTTGACTATTAGTAGTAATGGCACTGTAAATTAACAGTGCTACTTGTTTTTTTATCAATTCATTAATTTTCCTTTTTTTTATCCAAGTATAATATAGGACTTTTAAAACATTTTAGCTTAATTATAGTTGTGATTAATAATAATAATAATAATAATAATAATAATAATAATAGTGCTCAACACATTGATTTGCATATCATGCATTGACAAAATTTATTAAAAAGTATTTTTCACTCCATTTAAAAAATTTAAAATCTATATAATTACTGTAATTAGGAGACTACACCATTTTACAAACACTCTTAACCAAAGTGCATAGTTTTAAACACTGATTTGTTACATCCAAATATCACTGAAACTATCTGCTAACAAAACTGGCATGTTTATTAAATGTGGTTAAAAACCTAGTGAAATTGTGACGTTATAGCATCTAAATTATGTTTTAAAAAATAAACCGATATTTTAAAGATTTCTATATATCCAGTGACTCAACCATGCTTAGCTTTTTTAGCTTTAGTACTTTTTAACTTTAGACTTTTTCTAACAGCACAAGCATAGAGAAGCAATTGTGGAGTAATGTGTTTTTTTTCCAGTAGGTGTCGCTGCTGCTGCTGGACACTCAGTCAATACAAAGCCAGAGCTTCAGACTGCAGACTATCATTATTCTGAATCAATCCATTGTTCCCTCTGCAAGAACTATAGTTGGTCTTCCCTGAAATACAGGAGAAGATGTGAGACGCCACCTTCTGGACAATCAAGACATGCAGATACCACAGATGCAGAGGCTCAGTGGGAATTTAGCCACTGAACATCAGCACTGGGGCTTTAAAAATCACACAGACACACACACACACACACACACACACCAGACATCCATGAAATGAATCGCGCACAGAGCACTGAGGCTTGGAGAGGCCAAAGTGAAGTAAATCTCTATTGATCACAGAAGAATTTTCATTTAGAACCTTAAGTTTGCTTTTTTGTTTCTTAAGTCTATTTTTACTCAATTACGTTTACATTCTGTTTTTATTCTGGGTTAGAGATTGCAAACCAACACTGGACCAATCAGCAGCGAGCAAATATCTGATGCAATGAAGCAAAATAGATAATAAATAGACGAATAAACAAACAAACTAACTTATGAACTAAATATAGATAGATTGTCAACTCTTCTTCTTTCAGGACCTGTGTTTATTCCTGTCTTGTGCTTGTCATTTGGATCATTTGTCAACTCTAACCCTTCTTTGAAAGGTTTGTTTGTAAAAAACAAAACAAAAACAACAACAATTTTTCATTTTTTTCCTGAACCATCCCATCCCTATTACTTACTGATGTAATGATTATGTCCACCTGATCCTTGTTTAGTTCCTTGTTAACTCTATGTATTTATTGTTCTCAGTTGGTTTTTGGTTTGTTTAACTTGTTTCTTTTGACTATTTAAAAAAGTTAATAAAATTAGCTCTGCAACTCCACTTTTCCTGCCTCAAACCCTTTCTAGGTTTGATAAAAGTCGGAGTTTGTTCAGCTTGCGTCATACAGCGGGCCACTGTTTCCTTTGTTCTACTTTATCGTTTGATCTGTGTCTGCCATGACAGTTCATTATTTGATTAATTAACTTGTACCTGTTTGTATTTCATTGCAGTTCATTATGCTTGTGTGTTCACGTCCCTCAGTTTGATCAGATGATGGTCTGGCATTGTTTGAGCTCTGCTTATTGTCTCATTGTGTTTGAACCCTCTTGACATCAATTTTGTTTTATTGGATTTCTATTTTATTTTATTAAACCTTGCAATTCTAAATATTTTTTTCTTCCCGTTTTATTATTTTTTTACATTACTGCTATCATTAAAGAAAACCACACCATTAAATGAATGTTTCATCAACGGGAAAAGTTGATCAGATGTCCCTTTTTTGGGTGGACAGTCCCAATTTTGTTGTCATGATCTTGACTGGGGTGGGTTTAATTAATAAAAATATACGAAATGTATTGTCCCCTTTAAAAAAGAAAATGAAAACTCTTAGATAATCATGAGTTAGATTTTAATGCCATTTTACCAGTGAGCTAGAAAATGTCTCCACCTTAGTCAGTCATTGCTCTTTGTCAAAACAGATTTTATCAACACAATCTCACGGCAATTCATACATTTTTGATTTAAAGGCTAATTCATAATATTTTTTATGCTTTCATTCATTTTCATTCATTCACCGATTTTAGCCTAGGATTACATAAATCTTTTAGGATTTCCCAAATTTGTCTCAGACGACCAAATGTTGATGCCTTTTAAGGGTTGTTGGAAAAAAAATAAATGTATGAAAAAGAGAACCCAGTCTAGGATACTTGAACAAGCAGAAATCTTCTTTATTGAGACGTGTCGGTTAGTTTGCAGTCATACAGCGTCTTCAAGAAGTCCACGAGTCTGCAAGAGGCTACTTGAGTCTCTTACAGGTCTGCAGTCTGCGAGTTTTATCACAAGTCTGATTGAAGACAAAGATGTCCTGTCTATAATGTGTTCTTAAGAGGAGGGAAGATGGCTAAACAAAGCATGCAAATGAAGTAGGTAGGTAGGTGAATAAACCTGCCAAGTCACTGACCACACAAGTTTATCAACAAAGGGGTTTCTTTGGCCTAAAAGTATCACCCGAAGACAAAGGCAGAGTCGTTTAAAACCCTGCCCGTAGCATTTGCATCACTTTGGCTCAGCCAGTAGTCAGGAAGAGTAAGGTTTAATGTCCCTCATGGCTGGGCTGTTACAGATTCGAATGAAGTGATATAATTAGAAACCAAAGAATATAACTTTTCAGTTATATGTAGATTATTGTTCATTTGAAACTAGATTATATAAATTTATATTTCCACAGGGTATAAGTGGTGATTTCTTATAAAGCCATTCATTTGCTTCATTTTTGACTACTGGTGGTTTAACTTCATGTTTATTGCATTATAATAGCTTTTTTTGACAATATTGCATATTTGCAGCTGCAACCCATCACTGGGAAACACCCATACACATACACTACAGACAATTTAGCTTACCCAATTCACTTATAGCGCATGTCTTTGGACTTGTGGGGGAAACCGGAGCACCCGGAGGAAACCCACGCGAACACGGGGAGAACATACAAACTCCACACAGAAATGCCAACTGGCCCAGCCGGGGCTTGAACCAGCAACCTTCTTGCTGTGAGGCGACAGCGCTACCCACTGCACCACCGCACGGCCATACCTATAACTTAAACAGTCTAAATGTCTAATCTAAATTCCACATCAGATGTGATTTTTGTTGATACTTGTTTAATTTGATAGGTAACATATTAGAATTATTAATATTGCTGAAAATTCCATGAATAAATTACACTTAAAAATTTATTAAAATAGGACAATAGTTTTTGAATACTGAAGTAAATGCAGCTTATTTTTTACGTTCTAATTGTTACAAACAAACATTCTCACATATTTATTAGTCCGTCAGTTGTTCTTCTCAGTCAGAAATCAATTCCATCATCTGACCACTGTTGCAAATGTATGCAAAACCTGGAAGATCTTCTGAAGTTTGTGAAACATTTAAGTTGATTGTGTGAATTGAGTTATTTTTAGGGGGCGGCATGGTGGCTCAGTGGTTAGCACTGTCGCCTCACAGCAAGATGGTTTCTGGTTCCAAGTCCCGGCTGGGCCAGTTGGCATTTCTGTTTGAAGTTTGCATGTTCCCCCCGTGTTTGCATGGGTTTCCTCCGGGTGCTTCGGTTTCCCCAACAATCCAAAGATTTTGAGTAAACAAAATCGGCCGTAGTGTATGAATGTGGGTGTGAATGCAAGAGTGTATGGGTGTTTCCCAGTAATGGGTTGCGCTGGAAGGGCAACGGCTTTGTAAAACATATGCCAGAATAGTTGGCGGTTCATTACTCTGTGGCGACCCCTAATAAATAAGGGACTAAGCCAAAGGAAAATGAATGAGTTATTTTTGTTGAATCTATGCGATTACATATAGGCTATTAACTATTTAAACAAATGAAGTGCTCGTCATCACAGGGTGACATTTAACAAGTTATATAAGGATAAATTAATGTCTTGCTGCTAAATGACCTTTATTTCAAAGTCCCAATGATTAAAGCAGCTCGTCTCTTCATCATCCGCCATGACAATAACTTAGCAGATCATTAAAACATCCAGTGCAAACGTAAATAAACTTCAGACCTTGCTCATTTTATTTCACATAAACAGTTGAAGTCAAAATGATTAGCCCTCCTGTGAAATTGTAATCCTTTTAAAATAATATTTCTCAAGTGCTTAATGGAGAGAAGACTTTTACAACATATTTTAAAACATTCATTCATTTATTCATTCATTTCCATCCGCTTTTCCGGGGCCGGGTCGCGGGGGCAACTGTCTTAGGAGAGAACCCCAGACTTCCCTCTCCCCATACTCTTCCTCCAGCTCCTCCGGGGGGATCCCGAGGCGTTCCCAGGCTAACCGAGAGGCATAGTCCCTCTAGCGTGTCCTGAGTCTTCCTCCCGGTAGGACATGCCTGGAACACCTCCCTAGGCATCCACGAGGCATCCAGGCATCCAGGAGGCATCTGAAACAGATGCCCGAGCCACCTCAGCTGACTTCTCTCGATGTGGAGGAGCAGCGGCTCTACTCCGAGCTCCTCCTGGGTGACAGAGCTCCTCTCCCCTATCTACAAGGGTGCGCCCTGCCACTCTGCGAAGGAAACTCATTTCGGCCGCTTGTATCCAAGATCTTGTCCTTTCGGTCATGGCCTAAAGCTCATGACCATAGGTGAGAGTAGGAACGTAGATTGACCGGTAAATCGAGAGCTTTGCCTTTTGGCTCAGCTTCTTCTTTACCACAATGGACTGGTACATCTACGCATTACTGCTGCCGCTGCACCAATCCGCCTGTCAATCTCACGTTCCATCCTTCCCTCACTCCTGAACAAAACCCCAAGATATTTTTTAAACATGGTAGTTTTAATAACTAGTTTCTAATTACAAATTTATTTTGTATTTGCCATGATGACAGTACATAATATTTGTCTAGTTATTTTGCAAGATACTAGTATTCAGTTTAAAGTGCAATTTAAAGACTTAACTAGGTTATTGTTTTTAGGCAAGTTAGGATAATTAGGCCAGTGGATTGTTCTGTAAACAAAAATTGTAATAATATTGACCTTAAAATTGTTCAAAACTATTTAAAAATGGCTTTTATTTCATGCAGCTAAACTAATAGAAATAGGACTTTCCCCAGAAGAAAACAATTATAATAAATACTGTGAAAATGTCCTTGGTCTGTTAAACATCACTAGGGAAATATTTGAAAAGGAATACAATTTTTGCTGTTCATTCAGTTTCCTTCGGCTTTATTATTTATTTATCAGGGGTCACCACAGCGGAATGAACCACCAACTTATCCAGCATATGTTTTTTACACAGTGGATGCCCTTCCAGATGCAACCCAGCACTGGAAAACACCCATACAATCTCGCATTCACACACATACACTACGGCCAATTTAGCTTATTCAATTCACCTATAGCGCATGTCTCCGGACTGTGAGGGAAACTGCAGCACCCGGAGGAAACCCACACGAACATGGGGAGAACATGCAAACTCCACACAGAAATGCCAACTGACCCTGTGTTGGTGTGGGTTTCCTCCAGGTGCTCTGGTTTCTCCCACAGTCCAAAGACATGTGCTGTAAGTGAATTGGGTAAACAAAATTGGCTATAGTGTATGAGTGTGTGTGTGAATGTGAGAGTGTACGGGTGTTTCCCAGTACTGGGTTGTGGCTGGAAGGGCATCCGCTGTGCAAAACATATGCTGGAATAGTTGGCGGTTCATTCCGCTGTGGCGACCTCTGATAAATTAGAGACTAAGCCGAAGGAAAATGAATGAAATAATGAATGAATGAATGAATGTTTCTTCAGAATGAGCAGTTTGCCAAAATAATGTCATGTTGTGTGAAATCAAAATTGACAACGTTTATTTGGCTATAGATCACATTCACGTTGTTATTCTTTAGGTGAATAACTAATCTGTGTAAATAAATCCACTGAAAAAAAAATGGTTTGTTTTGGTAATCTTTAATCAAAATCTTAAGCATCTGGAGTGGTGGTGTTTCTCTGATGATGACAGTCACACTTTATTTTTATGTAAAATTCACGTTACAAACCATTAACTAAGACTTTTAGCTAAATAAACTACTAATTAGCTGCTTATTCATATTCATTAAGGTAGTAGGTGGGTTTAGGTATTGGGTAGGATTAGGGATGTAAAATAAGATCATACTTTATAAGTGCTAATAAACAGTCGATATCTTAATTATAGGCAGGCAATAAGCCACTAGTAAATGGTGTGAATTGTTACTTAAACTAAAGTGTTACCAAAATTACATTATTTAAAACTATGGGGGACACCAATATTTTAGGTGTTCGATGTCAAACGGTTTCTCTCGAAGAGCTACTGTTGTCTACCCTGTTGATTAGGGTAAATTTTATATTCACACATTCTCCTAAATAATATAATTTCAGAAAAGTATTCTTTGCGAATTCTAAATCATATTAGCAGTTAATGAATATCAAAGTACAACATTGTTGACAGTAAAATAAATAGAGCTAATGTTGTTTTCAAGTCACACTTACGTGTGATTTCAGACCGAATATTCAAAGTACCATGGTAAGCAATATAGGGAGCGTGTCACAAGTTGTCACTGAATGAATGTGCCAATATAAAACCAACTTTACCTCAATTCCCTGTTGCTTTATTTTTGCAACACAACTGGAAAGTCATTTAAAAAACGATACAATACTAAAGTAAATTTGAGGCTTATTGTTGTCATTTTCAGTCAAAGGGCAACGAGAGAAACCATTCAAGCTTTCACTGTTGTTGATTTTACCTATAAGGAGTCTAAACAACACCCCAAAGAAGTCAAATGGTGAAGACAACAAACACTCAATATTAAACATGCAAACCCTTGTGAATATCCATCAGTCATACCTGGAGAACATTGTACACTTACTGAGGAGTCGCCAGACCTCTCTGCACTTTAATTTTCTCCCTTTACTTTACAGTTAAAAGTCTAATCCTTGGTGACAAAGTTATGGCTAAGAAAACACTTGTCGAACTGAACAGACTGAAGAAAAAGCTCAAGATCACAGCAGAGCAGTGTGTGAGAGACTAGTGATGTCTGCGAGAAACATCTGCTGTCAATAAAACAGTTTATTAAGTATTTTATATTATATAACTAATATACATTCTTGCAAACGAGTCATGGTGTGTTTTTTTTTTTTGCTCTATATCAGCATAACCAGTATTTTACAAATCTCTGGACTGCCTAGATAAATAATTATCAAAAAATGATCCACTTTTGCATCAGCACAGTCTTACCATGATCCTTTAAAAATATTTTTATTCTGGTGTAAGCCGGTTAAATGTTAAAGTTAATCTCACAGTTATTCAAGCACATGTGCCATATTCTAAACAAATATGCTAAATTGAGGTTTACACCTGTTAAAAACATTCATCAAGATTAATTTCATTTGAAATTATCATTGTAGCCACTAGATGGCAGCAAATGAGCACTTACTGGTTACTGATAGACTTCATTTATGGTAAAAACTCTGTTATTGCATTTAGTTTTACTGCAACTTAGTCTTATCAAGCTTATCTACACGCTTAATCTACACATTTGTTTTTCAACTTATGACATAATGATTACACTGACAACTGATTATTATGTATGTAAATTTGAACAGAACGTGTAGTAGTAAAACTTTTGTTAACTTTAATTCATTTATTCATTCATTTTCTTTTTCGGCTTAGTCCCTTTATTAATGCAGGGTCGCCAAAGCGGAATGAACCGCCAACTTATCCAGCATATGTTTTACGCAGCGAATACCCTTCCAGCAGCAACCTATCACTGGGAAACATCCATACACACTCATTCACACACATACACTACGGATAATTTAGCTTACCCAACTCACCTATAGCGCATGTCTTTGGACTTTTGCACTTTGGTCTCCAGAGCACCCAGAGGAAACCCACGCGAATCCGGGGAGAACATGCAAACTCCACACAGAAATGCCAACTGAACCAACCGAGGCTTGAACCAGCGACCTTCTTGCTGTGAAGGTACCCACTGCGCCACCATGCCGCTTGTTAACTTGTGACTACATGTGACACATAATGTGTTTAAGCATGATTAACGACTATTATTGATATAATAGTTTAACCATTACATTTTTTTTGTCTGTGTGTCAACATTATGTCCCTTGTGGATGTGTTTCCGCTTGCGGCTTTAAAGGTGCAGTATGTAAGTTTGACACCCAGTGGTTGAACTAGGTATTGCACTCCTGGATCAAAACACATTTCAACCGTTTTCCAACTAAAAGCAACGGCACGTAATAGAATAAATATTTTCCATACTAAAAGGAGTTTTTGTCCTAATCAACACCTGGAATTTCTGTTTTAGAAATGCTTCTATTTCTCACAGCTGAACAACAGGATAAACTATGGTCACCTCAGGTAAACCTCATGTGCTTTATTCAGTGTTAAATGCTAATAATGTGAGTTTGAATGCCATTTTACATTACATTTATTGCCGTACTACTGAAAGCAGCAGCAGATAGTTCACCTCAGATCTTAAAAATAAAACAAACCATTAGAAATGGAACTTCAGAACTGTGACTCAATGCAAGCCAACAAATATCAATCATCCACCATGTACATATAATAATGTTAAAGAGGTTTAATATTTATTAATTAGATTGTAAACCTTATCATTTCGCTGGAGTGCAGTGTAGTATTCTGTGCTTCTGAATGGCTGTATTTAAACTTCTGTCGTGTTGCGTCTGGTGCAAACAGCCAAATTGCTTATCACTGCAAATCTTGTCAGGTAGCATGTTGTTAGAACACAGGGTTACATTTTGGGGCAGTCGTGGCCTGGTGGTTAGAGTGTTGGACTCGTGAT
>CAIGQV010019171.1:4686396-4710429 GCA_903798115.1 Danio jaintianensis
CGTGTGCACTGTTTTCTCCTTTCTGATTGGCCAACACAGCTTGGTTCACACCAAATGCAGAAGACACGTTTGAGGTGAATTCCATGTATTCTGCTTTGTTTGCACCACGGGACAGTAATCCGCCTTTGTTCTCATGTTTTCATTGACTTGTATGCAATTTACTCTGCATTTGGTGTGAACCCAGCATAAAAGGCCTTTATCGCCACCTTTTGGTTTGGTCCACCCTTAACATCAGCATCACAGTTCATTTTTGCATTTTCATGTGGACAGAGATTTTCTTTAAAACACAGGTGGGGAAAACTCAGTTTATAAAATTACCTGTGTACATGTGGACATGGCCTAACACACTAGCACACTTTTTTCTGACCACAGAAGGAATGCGGTAGATTGCATTTAGCAGGTTTTTAGTAAGGTTTTCATCTATTTGAGGCTTTAGAAATGTGCTTTAGGCTTTGTACAGAAACAGCTGCTGTACCTGTGCGTGGAACAGCGCTAGTGGTTTGGCAGTGTGCAGAGGAATGAGGATCTTCATGAGGAACTGCTTGTGTTCGGCCTTCAGTGGCAGAGCGAAGCCATTGATGATACTGAGAGAATAAAGACAGAGACACCGCTTTAGCCAGACTTAAACCACCAGCATGCAGTCTGGCTGTATGCTATATTCAAATGCACTAATTCCTCCACTCCATTAACTTAGATGACCTACAGTAGTAGACAAAAGTGATGTTCAGAGGGGATCTTTGCATATTTGCAAGTGATAGTGATAAGTGACAGTTCACCCAAGGAATATGTCATAATTTATTCCCCCTTTACTTGTCACATACCTGTTTGATTTTCTTTTTTCTGTTAAAAACAAATTTAAAAATGTTGGAAAATGGTAGCCATGGATTTAATATTTGGTTTTCCTACTATGTATATGAATGGTTACTGGTTTCTGTCATTCTTCAAAATATCTTCTTTTGTGTTCAACAGAAAAAAAGAAACTCATAAAAGTTTGGACCACTTGAGAGTGAGTAAATGAAACTTTTAGGGTGAACTGTCACTTTAAATTACTGTAAAATTTAATTAATCCATCAAAATATCTGGAAAGTTGGTACATTTTCATTATATATATAAATCATCACACCTAGTGAAAATGCATTTCAAAACAGAAATTTCACTGCAGAAGCTGAAAAAAACAGCTCTACAATTTAACGTTTGAAAACATAATAAATACTACTTTTGCGCTTTTACTGTTGTCATTTAAAACAATAAAGATAAACAAATAGTCAAAATAGTGAATTACAGTTTGTCACTGAATTTGGAAAAAACGCACATAAAAACCAAAAGATCACATCAAATAAAAATAAGCATTGACTATAATATAGTGTATATCCAGTTATTAATTTATAAACTCACCTGCCCAGAATCTCGAGGAGTTCAGCAACTCCATTAAAGTGCTCAGTTTCATAGATGAATCTGGGAATATTAACGGAACATTCATGAACAATTTATATTTCAGATTAAATATAAATTAGCTTTTTTCTCCTTTTTTTTTTTTTTTTTTTTTTTTTAATTTAATGCACAATACAAAGTATTATTTAGAAATTCATAAACTAGTCAGAAAAGGTTAAACATTTAATTAAAAATATATTCACTCACCGGCCACTTTATTAGGTACACCTCTACAACTGCTCGTTAGTGCAAATTTCTAATCAGCCAATCACATGGCAGCAACTCAATGCATTTAGGCATGTAGACATGGTCAAGACGATGTGCTGCGGTTCAAACCGAGCATCAGAATGGGGAAGAAAGGTGATTTAAGTGACTTTGAACGTGGCATGGTTGTTGGTGCCAGACGGGCTGGTCTGATCTACTGGGATTTTCACTCACAACCATCTCTAGCATTTACAGAGAATGGTTCGAAAAAGAAAACTACTAAGGTACTAGTAAGGTATACCTGATAAAGTGGCCGGTGAGTGTATATTTCACCATAAATTATAATAGATTTAGTTTTTGCTGAATAAAATTTAGGCCTCACGGTGGCGCAGTGGGTAGCACGTTCGCCTCACAGCAAGAAAGTCGCTGGTTCGAGCCTCGGCTGAGTCAGTTGGCATTTCTGTGTGGAGTTTGCATGTTCTCCCCGTGTTGGCGTGGGTTTCCTCCGGGTGCTCCGGTTTCCCCCACAAGTCCAAAGACATGCGGTATAGGTAAATTGGGTAAGCTAAATTGTCAGTAGTGTATGAGTGTGAATGGGTGTGTATGGATGTTTCCCAGAGATGGGTTGTGGCTGGAAGGGCATCTGCTGCGTAAAACATATGCTGGATAAGTTGGCGGTTCATTCCGCTGTGGCGACCCCAGATTAATAAAGGGACTAAGCCGAAAAGAAAATGAATGAATGAATGAATGAATAAAATTTACTGAATTTGGAACGTCAATGAAACAATCTATGGCAAATAATTTAACACGCAAAAAACTCAGTTAATCTTGAGCTAAATCATTTACACACTGGTAAGTCACCAGCATTACAACAATATTATTACAATTATTACAAAATAAATACATTTTAGGATTGAATTAATTCTTGTGATGCAAAGCTATATTTTCAGCATCATCCCTCCACATGAAAAACTGATTTGCTACTCAAAATTATTTCCTTAAAACAATGAATAAACTAAACATAAAAAAAAAAAACTTTCAATAAATTTGTTGAGAGTGTTTACATATATTGGTGTGCGAGGAAAATGATGGGTCCTACCTTAGAAAAATGTTGTTGATCTGTTTCCGGATAAAGGCACGCAAACCCAGAAACTTCCCGTAGATGCGATGCAGAATTGTTTTTAAAAACTCTCTCTCACGAGGATCTTCACTGTCAAAGAGCTCTAAAAGCTGAAATAAAAAAATGCAGAATTAATTAAAAGCATGTATTTGATGCTTTTTCTCATCTCTAAGGTGCACGTTCTCTGATTAGGGTCAGAATATCAATTAATGAAAACTAATTTTTGCATTGTTTCCGTGCACATTATCACACTAGGTGTGAGCTCTGTGCAGCATAAATTATAAAACAATATATTTAAACGTTTTGGGTTTGTAACAGATTTCACAATTCATTGAAGGAGGCAAATTGGCGATCAATGAACGTAACTATACCAAGGGTGCCCAAACGTTTTAGTATGAAGGGCCAAAAACCAAATACCATTGATAGCCGTGGCCCGAAGATAAATATACCGTTTACTATTTTACACTGAAGCTGCCATGGATAATTTCCTAATTCAGTTCATAATATTAAAAAATAAATAAAAAACATTACTTTGAATCGTATTAACTAATGCAGTATAACTTATTTTTAATTATAACTTATTGCGATTAAAAACATAAACAATCACATTTATAACACAGTGGAGTTCAATGCTGAATACACAAGTCAAGCAGAATCTGCCTTTACCTTGATTCGCTCACCAAAGTCTCTTGCATTGTCCTCTATGCATCGTATGTACATTTGAAACAAAATCTGATTAATTTACACCATTTATATTGAAGCATTTAATTTCAGATAACATTTTGGTAGCTTAACACTAAAACAAACAAATAAAAGGTTACATTAAATTTGAAATGACAATCTCTAAACCATTCTCAGACGGGATGGCAGGCCAATTCAAAGGTTACCATGGGCCAACTTTGGCCCGCGGGCCCTAGTTTGGGCATCTCTGAACACAAACTAACATTAGTGAAAAAGTTCAGATTGTCAATTTGTAATTCGAACCCTGGTTACTTGTAATCAAGATGCTTGGGTTGTTTGGTTTATTTGTAGTCAAGATATTTGGGTTATTTCTAATCAAGATGCTTTGGCTATTTGTAGTCAAGATGGTTGGGTTATTTGTAGTCATAACACAGACTGTTGCACCATTAATATGCTTTCCTAGTGAGATTACAACAAGGATCAGTTTTCCTTTATTTTTTACATTTATCTAAGCTTATATTAAACATAATATGAATGTGGGACTCTTCGGGGAGAGGCAAGGAGACTAAATTCCACATCTTTACATTGTTTTCTATACACTGCTAAGCAAAAGATGTTGAATTGATGTTATTGGCATTTAAATGTATATTTAGGCCCAATCCCAATTCTATTTTTTTACCCCTACCCCTTAGCCCTTGAAATTGTGAAGTGGAAGGGCTTCAAATTTTACCCCTAAGAAATGCGACAGCACCACAACACTTGCACACGTCATCATATGTCATTGCGATCTCTTACTTCACATGAGATTGACGATGGCGACTGCTTTAGTTATTCCAGTTGCTAGTAGTTATTTTTTTGGTATTTATCTTCAGGAAATCACTGAAGATAACGATATCATATTATCATAACGATATAATGTGGCAATAAGCTCGTAACTGTACTGTGCATTTACACCATGGCCATATTCATTTAAACACACGAAAACAACATTAACGTTCTACCAGACACTGTAAAAAGCTAATTCCCAGCCACTTTTCTGACAGGGTATTCGAGTGTCATTGAGTGACAGATGTGAAAGTATGTTGTGGGACTACTATACAACAGTTATGGATTATAGATAGCAAAATTTAGAGGGGTTTTTTAAATCATTTTTTTTAACGCACGAACGTCGTTATGAATGTATTAAAACATAGGCTTGTTTGTTGTAAAAAAACTCATAGTAATGACAAAAAAAACTAATTTGTGCATCTCCTTACTTCCGTGTGCAACCATGCTGCCGTTGTAGATAGTGTACTCTGGGAAACTTTCATGCCTCTTGGTTTTGCGTGTGGTGCTGAAAAATCTCTGTTTCAAGGGCTATCTAGCCCTTCCCCTTGGCCCAACGCCTTCAAGCTAAAGAGAATTGGGACACCCCTACCCCTTCGGGTGAACGCGCAAAACAGGGGGTAGGGGTAAAGGGAAGGGCTAGGGGGTAGAATTGGGATTGGGCCTTAGCTAGATTAATGTGTATACTGTGAAATTTGATGTGTATGTTTATGATAAAACAACAAACATATGTAGACTGCTGAGTATAAATGTTTAATGCACGTTTATGCACCATGTCATATCACTCAGCTCTTAGTGTTATTTTTCTTGAGTGAAAGAATTCCAATAAACTTTATTAAAATAACGTCATCTGCTTCTGCAGAGGTTTTGATAATAATTGATAATAATTCCTGCCTGTGTATTATAAAGCTTTAAAATGCAATCTCTGTCAGTGCCTTTTGTCAAGTATAATTGTAATTGTAGCCTATATTTTATCTAAAACACAAATCAGGAGCAAAA
Organism: Danio jaintianensis; assembly: GCA_903798115.1. Taxonomy (NCBI): domain Eukaryota; kingdom Metazoa; phylum Chordata; class Actinopteri; order Cypriniformes; family Danionidae; genus Danio; species Danio jaintianensis. Next base: position 4,691,657 of record CAIGQV010019171.1, read on the forward strand.
TAGGTTATTCTGGTGGCTTAACGATATCCCACTCACTCCTAGCTAAAATAAAGCTCTCCATCACTTCAGTTAAAAATATTTAAAGAGGCATCTACTAAATGTATTAAAATATTTTTTGAAAAATTTAATATAATTGTCACAATTGTAAATTACGCTGTGTTCACGTGAGCTCATCAATATTCACGACCATTCCAAATATGGTCAAGCCCTGGCTTTTCATTCTAGGGGTAATTTTCGTGGCAATAAATGAGCAAATATCTGGAGAATGTTTTAACTTACCAAAGCTACATAACTACTATGTGGATATCAGAAAATTATTTAAATTATAGAATCAATGCACTCCTTTAATTTTCTCAATAGTAAAAGAAAATATCAAAATATATGCAGTGATATATGGTTTGTTCCCGGTGATGGGCTGTCTCATGAGATGCTTTGATTTGTTATGTCACGTTAGCCTGTCTGCACTGGAATGTTATGTAATGCTACCTTTAGCCCGGAGACTATGAATCCCTGCCACAACTGATGTATTTGACAACAGCCTTTATGCAACATGACATCATTAGTAAATGAGTCCAAGCTCAATCACATTCATGAGGCCATTAATGATAAGAACTCTAAAATCAAGATTCAAACAGGACTAAAAAAGGCTCATCCTTCACATGCAGGGCTTATTTCAACAGCTGACCATAGCTTTTTTTACCCTATAGTGTCTGATAGGCAGATAAGGAGCTGAGCTCTTAATTTACTCCCTCTTAACCAACACAAGATAACGATGACTTTTTTGAGTAGAACATCAAAGAAGATTTTTAGCTGAAATTGTTGTCCTTGATGATATATATATATATATATATATATATATATATATGTATATTAGGGTTGCACGATACTGGAATACCAATCGATACTGAAGTTTTAAAAATGTCCATTTCCCGCTAACATTTGAGCGCTACTGAGCACGTTCTTAAACAGCGCTGATTTGCCATTGTGTTCACGTGCTCAACAGAAATGACTGTGATTGGCCATGAAGGTCATCAGTTCACAGAAAGTGTAACCACAGATACAGAGACACTGGAGCGTTTTAAAGTTGCGAATCATCAGCGGATCGCTCGTATATGGACGTTTTTAAAACATCAGTATCGATTGGTACCGAATTCCAGTATCGTGACAACCCTAATATATATATATATAAGAAAAAATATACCTGTGGCTTCTGACAATATTATTGCATTATAATATATAATATTATAATATTATATTATAATAAGCATAATTTACACCAGCACAAAATATCTAATTATGTACACAATGTGTTTATTGTATGAAGTGAATAAAGCCCGTTGTCAGATTATGTTTAACATGATTATTTCACAGACAACCATTGCATTTTCTATGAACTGGTTTTGCTAGTACTAATGTGCATTTTAGTGTTTGAAACCTAAAATACGTGTTTTGTGATTGAAAACACTGATATTTTGTCATTTATGACAACCGCTGTGGGCGTCTCTCTGACCACGGATGTAGTAAACTTATCAAGGTTTAATGAGCAGCCGCAGACTGAACTGTGAAGGCAGGGCTCACACCTGGTTCATTCATTCATTCATTCTCTTTTCGGCTTAGTCCCTTTATTAATCTGGGGTCGCCACAGCGGAATGAACCGCCAACTTATCCAGCATATATTTTACGCAGCGGATGCCCTTCCAGCTGCAACCCATCACTGGGAAACATCCATACACACTCATTCACACACATACACTACGGACAATTTAGCCTACCCAATTCACCTATAGCGCATGTCTTTGGACTTGTGGGGGAAACCGGAGCACCCGGAGGAAACCCACGCGAACACGGGGAGAACATGCAAACTCCACACAGAAACGCCAACTGACCCAGCCGAGGCTTCTTGTTTCTCAGCGACCTTCTTGTTGTGAGGCGAACGTGCTACCCACTGCGCAGCCCCACACCTGGTTCATCTGTGTTGAAATTTATATTGTTTGCAGAGTCTGATAACCTAGCCTACTGTTAATTCATTTTAATTGGTTATAAACAACGTAAGCTGTATCCAGTCAAAACTCAAAGTGAAACTGAAACGTTGCCTAACTGCATAATGAAGGATTTTGTCCTTAACAAAAAAAAGTTTAAAAGAGCATTAACCTGTTGCATTTGGTTTTGTTAATGTATTAATTATTTAAGTTAAATATAGCTATTTCATGTAGGCCTATGTATTTTATAATTTTTTTCATTATATATATTTTATTATATATAATTTTATTATGGTTGTATTTTTAATGAACAATCCTTTTTTTGATTACAGGTTGATGGTTAATGTTTGGTTAACGAGCGCCAGTTGTCATTCAAAAAATATTCAAAATGAACAACCTTAAATTTTGGGTGTAAAGTATTTACCTGGTCCGGTGTGCTATTTTGCTTTACCACTGGGGAGTAGAGGATGTTTGCAGCACGAACCAGTACAGAATAATGATGCGTGCCAATCAAAACATATAAAAAAGTCACATGAATTCCTACATAACCATTTACATTGCGGTCGGATTACAAAACATCAGATCTGTATCTGATTTAATACCACATATGAAAGTGACACAAATCAGAATCGAAAAGATCAGATTCCACGCGGTTCGGGCTGTTCACACTGTCATGACAAAAACAGATCTGAGTCACATGTGGGCAAAAAAATCTGATTAGGGCCACATTTGCCTGCAGTGTGAATGTAGCCTAGTCTCTCCAGCGTGTTCTGGGTCTTTCCCTGGGCCTCCTCCCGGTGGGACAAACCCTTAACACCTCCCCAGTTAGTTGTCCAGGAGTCATCCGGAACAGATGCCCGAGCCAGCTCAACTGGCTTTTCTCAATATGAACTCCAAGCTCCTTCCATGTGACAAAGCTCTTCGATGACTCATTTCCACTGAGTGGTATATTTGGAAAACTACAGAGCCATCCTCGGGCTAAGGCTGTAAAACTCAGACTTAATATTAAAGATCCTGTGTCAGACCACCATACAGCTGAGAAGGGCAGTGAGACTGAATAGATGCTAAAGATTATAGGTGCTAATTCAGGGAATCAGCCCGAGATGCTGCAGGTAAATGGTAGTTATTTGGATTGGTGAAGACTGTGGATAATTGTTGAGAATTTCCACGACAAAGTGCTGATTTTTACCCCTGCCGAGTCACACTCATCTGCAAACCTCGACCTCTGCACCTCTCCTTGAACCACCATCTGGAGAGGTTTGACTTTCTGAATGATCCTGGAAGCTATGTTGTTGGGGGCTATAGGCCCCAGCTAAGGTCTCCCAAGACAAAAAGGCTCTAGTTGACAGACCAAACTAATGCCGAGTTCACACTGCAATTTTCAAAGTTCCTGGATCACCGTTGTTTTCACATTGTACGACTCTCTGGGGTAGTGTTCGGCTGCTGTGTTCACAATGCAAGATGAATCTGTGACAGGAAGATACATACTGTATGATGACACTAGAATTGCAGACAACTCTGTCTGGCTCGCAAAAAGATGCAAGAAGTGATAAGGAAATAACTCAAGATCTGGCGCAAGACTGCAAATGGTACCCTGTAATAAATTGTTTTTAATAATTTGCCATTTAAATGATCTGTGCTCCGTTTTACATGAAAATTGTTCTCGTGCATGTGCAAATGTATTCTGATTGTAGTGCGCGATGTGCGAGGGCTGGTGCATTTGTCATTAAAGCGACAGAACTACATCAAACTACAGTCGCATATGCACCGATAACTATTTGACCAGGCAGTGGATTAAAGCTAATAATATGTAAATAATGTTCAATTCATACAGTGTATATAAATTGACAGAATGGACCTCATTACAGTTAAGGAGAAAACAATATATCTTAGTTTTCATTTTTAAAGCTTTAGTTGGTATATTACCACAGTATATATCTAATTTGTTGGAGTACTGTTCAAATACTTACAATACCAGATCAGCAGATATACTCTTACTTAAGATTTTCACACAGAGTTAGGTCGATCTGCATTCTCTAAGTATGCTCCAAATGTATAGAATGAGCTTCAAGATATACTACATATGAAATCTGTACCATCTATCGCTATACTGTCAATTTAGAACAGTGCACATGTTTTAACAATTGATTATGGTTTATACTATTTTTGTGTGTGTCTACGTGTTGTGACATTCATTCATTCATTTTCTTTTCGGCTTAGTCCCTTTATTAATCTGGGGTCGCCACAGCGGAATGAACCGCCAACTTATTCAGCATATGTTTTACACAGCGGATGCCCTTCCAGCTGCAACCCATCACTGGGAAACATCCATACACACTCGTTCATACACATACACTATGGAAAAATTTAGCTAACCCAATTCACCTATACCGCATGTCTTTGGACTTGTGGGGGAAACCGGAGCAAACCCACGCGAACACGGGGAGAACATGCAAACTCCACACAGAAACGCCAACTGACCCAGCCGAGGCTTGAACCAGCAACCTTCTTGCTGTGAGGCAAACGTGCTACCCACTGTGCCACCATGCAGCCGTGTTGTGACATGTATTTTTATTTTTTATAACTTTGTCCTATGCTGCCTGTCTTGTCCAGGACTCCCTGACAGAAGAGATATTGTATCTCAATGGGACATTCCTATAAATAAATAAATAAATAAATAAATTTCTAACATTGACCGATCGTTTCACTTTACAGGGTCTCAGTGTGTCATCAGGAGCCATGGCTACTGATTTGGACTGGTTTGTATGTGTTTATTTTTAATCTAAATAACACATCACAATTCACTGCCAGGCGGCATGGTGGCTCAGTGGTTAGTACTGTCGCCTCACAGCAAGAAGGTCACTGGTTCGAGTCCCGGCTGGGCCAGGAGGCATTTCTTTGTGAAGTTTGCAGGTTCTCCCCGTGTTGGCGTGGTTTCCTGCTAGTGCTCCGGTTTCCCCCACAGTCCAAAGACATGTATAAGTGAATTGGATGAACTAAATTGGCTGTGGTGTATGAGTGCATGTCTGAATAAGAGAGTGTGTATGGGTGTTTACTAGTTTGTGGCTGGAAGGGCATCCGCTGTGTAAAACATATGCTGGAATAGATGGCGGTTCATTCCACTGTGGTGACCCCTGATAAATAAGGGACTAAGCCGAAGGAAAATGAATGAATGAATTCACTGCCATTTTATGAATAACCAAGGAACACAGATTCAGCTAAAAATCTTCTTTAATGTTCTACTGAACAAAAAAGTAACCTACATATTGGATGACCTGTAGGTGAGTAAATTGACAAGAAATTGTCATTTTTGGGTGAATTGTCCCTTTGAGTGGTTTACAATCATTTGGGGGAACAGAGGTATAAAGCTCCGGAAAAGTATGGAAAAGTTGAAAGACAAACAAACTACAATGTTTATCCTGTTCTGTTCACGAATACAGATAAATATATAACAAATGCAGTTTCATGTTGACTTTTATTTGTATATTATTACAATTCTGAATGAAAGACTTCTGCACAAACATGTCTGCGAATTGGAAAATAATGCTAAATAACAACAAGCATCTGGTCGACTATCGGGCACATCTCTACTATAATGATTCTTTTAATCTTGTGTCTGTTCATTCTGCTCTTCATCTCAGGCTGGACTGTCTCTTTCCTTCCTGTGGCGTAAACAGGGCTCTATTTAAAGCAGGCCAGGAAACGCTCACATCATGGAAACTCGCCTTCACCACCTTCAACACGAGTCCACATTCCAGAGCATTGAGTGGCTCTGGGGAAAATGAGCGGCTCGATAAAGACAGCTGACGGACAGAGGTTTACACAGGGACAGAGACTCATCCACCAGAGGACAAGGCCAGGCCTCAATCCCTAGAGGAGCATTTCACATTTCTAAACATTTAGCTCTTCAGTCGTAAAGGTCAGAGAGAAAGTGAATACAGCATGTGTGTTTTTATGTGGTCTCTCAAAAAAGGCTTTTTCCTATTCTGTATTTTTGGTTTCCAGTTAAATTTACTTAGATTTTATGTCTTGTTTCTAGTTCAAATATCTAAAAATGTATAAACCAAGAAGCATTCTCTCGACAAGCAAAAAATATGATCTTGTTTTCAGAAATAATGTCAAAAATAAGTGAGTTTTTCCTTAAAACAATTAAAATAATCTGCCAATGGGTTAATTGAAATATTCTTATTTCAAAGCAAAAACAAGATTATTTCACTTACCCCTTGGCAGAATTGTTTTCGAAGGTGTGTGTCCCATTATGTGTGATGCTCACAGCTCTCATTTCTGAAATGCAGTGTTACTTTAACATCATACCAACAGTAAAATGTGGTGGTGGTAGTTTGTGATGGTCTGGGGCTGTTTTGCTGCTTCAGGACCTGGAAGACTTGCTGTGATAAGTGGAACCATGAATTCTGCTGTGTAATGAAGACTTTAAAGTGGCCTAGTCAAAGTCCTGACCTGAATCCAATTGAAATGCTGTGGCATGACCTTAAAAAGGCAGTTCATGCTCGAAAACCCTCCAATGTGGCTAAATTCTGCAAAGATGAGTGGGCCAAAATTCATCCACGGCACTGTAACAGACTCATTTCAAGGTATCGAAACCTCTTGATTGCAGTTGTTGCTACGAAGACTGGCTCAAACCAGTTATTAGGTTTGGGAGGCAAACACTTTTTCACACAGGGCTATGTAGTTTGGTATTTTGTTTTCCCTTAATAATAAAAACCTTCCTTTGAAAACTGCATGATGTTGTTTACTTGTGTTTTCTTTGGCTAATATTAAATTAGTTTGATGATCTGAAATATTCAAATGTAACAAACATGCAAAAATATAATATTTTGATATTTAACGCTCTATTTATAAACTGAAATATTGTTAATATTTTTCAAAAAGATATATTCCATCCAGATGCTGCAATGGTAACTGCATGGATGTCCCAATGCCTGGAGGATGACATATGATCATATACTGTACAGCTAAATCTGGCAAAACCACAGATTCTTGTCCTCCCTGCAACAAAAAAAACAAAAAAAAACAAAACAAAAAAAAAAAACAACATAAAAGTACCTGTAGCACAAACTTCTGGTCAATATAACGTTTGGCAGTGCTTGGCTGGAAGTCTGGATTTTCAAGGAATCGAAGGAAAAACTCATACACCAACTGAAAAACACACACACAAAAGACAATATTTAATGTTTTTCCTAATGCCTCCAGCATTTAGAAACAGAATAGCCCACATAAATAAATACTATAGTAATTACTATGGCGTTTCTGAAACATACTATAGTAAAGTTAACAACACTTAATGCTAATGAATGTTAAAGCATATTGTAGTATTAACTATAGTGAACTGATAAAAAGCAAAAACTACTGTAATATACTTAATTTCTTACTACAGTAAACTGTGCTGTATTATATAGTTACTTAGAAAACTTAGTACAGTATTGGGTAATTTGTTTATATTACTGTAGATGTGTGTTCTCATAGCAACTATAGAATTACCACAACAGATTATTCCAAGTACTTTACTATGGTTAAAAAATGAGCCATCGGTCTCTAACCTGTATGTGTGGCCAGGAAGCTTCAAGCGTGGGTTCATCTTCTTCTGGGTCAAAGTCTGGGTTTTCACTGGGTGGAAGTGTTCGGAAAATATTTGTGCTAACCTGTAAGAAAAAAAAAAACAGTCTGGCGTTTGTATTGACTTAATTAAAATTGCTGAAACAAATAAATATATCTTAAAGGTTTGAAGAACATCACGTGAAGGCTGACCATGGTGGTGATTTCGGGATAGGCAGGCTCCACCAGAACGCCTCTGTTTGTGGACACATAATCCACAAGTTCGCTGAGTGTCGCCCGTTTGGTCTCTTTGCTCTTCAGGTCAGTCACTGTGTCATAGAAGTCGAACAATACGCAGCACTGCTGTAGCTTCTGCATGAACAGCTCATGCTGCTCTGTGGAAGATGTGTCTGAAACAAAGAAGATTTTATTATTATTATTATTAGCGCATACTGTCACAGTTCAATAATCAACGTTTTTACAAGTAAAATGAGATCTGGATCTGACAATCTGTGTCAGAAAAAAACTAAACAAAGGGCAAAGCACAACACAAAACAAAGCATTTCAATATAAAATAAAATAAGCAAATGCAACAAAAAAAAGCAAAAATCAAGAGCAAAATAAAACAGAACAAATTAAAAAACAAACAAAAAACCAAAAAGGTAAAACAAAAAGTATTGCAATAAAATCAAAGCAAAACAGAAACCAAAACAAAAACCAGAGCAATTCAAAATAAACAACAACAGAAAAGCAAAACGGAACAAAATAAAACATTAAAAAGCAAAAGAAAAATAAAGCAAATCCAAACAAAAAAATAAAAATAAATACATAAAATAAAATAAATTAAAGTAAATAAGTAAATGAAAAAAAATGTACGCCTAATGTCTTCCACATCAAGTCAGATCAAGTTTTTGTTTTTTTAATGGAACACAAAAGTGTTCTTGGAGCTTCATATGATTCACTGAAGTGAGTGACATGGACTGTTTATCATTATTATGTAGTTTTTAGGTTTTTTTCACCTTTAATAGGACAGGGGAGTAGAGAGTATTGACAGGAAAGTATGGGGAGCAGTGAGAATGAGGAAGGATCTCGAGCTGGGAATCGAACTCTGGTCATCATTAACATCCTAGTGCATACGAACCACAAAGCTATAGGTGCAGACCACATGAACTGTTTTGACAGTGTTTTTGTTTCTTTTTCTGATCTTTGAAGGTCTCAAGACCATTGCTGTCTTTGGAGGATGAGGAAGCAATCAAATTTCATCTAAAATATCTTAATTTGTGTTCTGAAGATGAACGAAGGTCTCAGGGGTTAAGAAGGACATGAGTAATTTGAGTAATTAATAATACAATTTTCTTTCAATGTTTTGGTGAACTAACCCTTTAAAAGAGTAATATCTTAGCTTTTAAATGAAAAAATAATAATAATTAAAACATGGACAACGTTGATCTAGAAAAAGCACAAGTATGTAGCCTTGTGAAAAATCGACAGCATCAGAACTTCTTTGACCGAAACTGCTATGTCTGATTCCCAGTCCAATTATGTTTGAGTGTGTGCTGAACAGCTAAATGCTTGAACGGACAGGAATGTTGTAATCCACACTTGGTAGTTTGTCTAATTCCAGTAATCAGGATGAACCCCTGGAGTAAGAGACGAGGCCATTCCACAGCTGCGACGCTTGCAAGCAAAACTCTTCCAACTGCAGATGCTATTTGCAGGGTATTTTCTCTGTTGTTTTCTTGCTTTTTATCCATCTAAAATTTATCGAAATACTTTATTGCACAGCAAGGAACTGTTTGTTTTTTATTTACTTCAACCTTTTGATAATTGTTTTCATTATTACTCACTTTTTCCTATAATATCTTATATATGTATTATATATAAATACCACCTGTCCCACTGTGTTTACAAAAAACTAGCTTAGATTCTTTTCTCCCTAAACCACATTAAATTATATTTTAAAAAAGTGATTTTACATAAATGGAAAACTTATTAGTCTTCTTTAATGGTTAAAGTCAACTGTGAACGTAAAAAAAGTATGGGGTAAAATAATGTTACATTGTCATTCAGAACATCAGATATACAGTATATACAGTGGGTACGGAAAGTATTCAGACCCCCTTTAATTTTTCACTCTTTGCTTTATTGCAGCCATTTGTTAAATTCATTTAAGTTGTTTTTTTTCCCCTCATTAATGTACACACAGCACCCCATATTGACAGAAAAACACAGAATTGTTGACATTTTTGCAGATTTATTAAAAAAGAAAAACTGAAATATCACACGGTCCTAAGTATTCAGACCCTTTGCTCAGGATTTAGTAGAAGCGCCCATTTGATCTAATACAGCCATGAGTCTTTTTGGGAAAGATGCAAGTTTTTCACACCTGGATTTGGGGATCCTCTGCCATTTCTCCTTGCAGATTCTCTCCAGTTCTGTCAGGTTGGATGGTAAACGTTGGTGGACAGCCATTTTTAGGTCTCTCCAGAGATGCTCAATTGAATTGAAGTCAGGGCTCTGGCTGGGCCATTCAAGAACAGTCACGGAGTTGTTGTGAAGCCACTCCTTCATTATTTTAGCTGTGTGCTTAGGGTCATTGTCTTGTTGGAAGGTAAACCTTCGGCCCATTCTGAGGTCCTGAGCACTCTGGAGAAGGTTTTTGTCCAGGATGTCCCTGTACTTGGCCGCATTCATCTTTCCCTTGATGCAACTAGTCATCCTGTCCCTGCAGCTGAAAAACACCCCACAGCATGATGCTGCCACCACCATGCTTCACTGTTGGGACTGTATTGGACAGGTGATGAGCAGTGCCTGGTTTTCTCCACACATACCGCTTAGAATTAAGACCAAAAAGTTCTATCTTGGTCTCATCAGACTAGAGAATCTTATTTCTCACCCTTTTAGCAAACTCCATGCGGGCTTTCATGTGTCTTGCACTGAGGCTTCCGTCAGGCCACTCTGCCATAAAGCCCCGACTGGTGGAGGGCTGCAGTGATGGTTGACTTTCTACAACCTTCTCCCATCTCCCGACTGCATCTCTGGAGCTCAGTCACAGTGATCTTTGGGTTCTTCATTACCTCTCTCACCAAGGCTGTCCTCCTCCAATAGCTCAGTTTGGCCGGACGGCCAGCTATAGGAAGGGTTCTTGTCGTCCCAAACGTCTTCCATTTAAGGATTATGGAGGCCACTGTGCTCTTAGGAACCTTAAGTGCAGCAGAATTCTTTTTGTGACTTGGTCAGATCTGTGCCTTGCCACAATTCTGTCTCTGAGCTCTCATTTGCGCTGACATGCATTGTGAGCTGTAGGGTCTTATATAGTGTGTGTGGATTTGGTTGCCAGGTGTGAAAACTTGTTGCATCTTTCCCAAAAAGACGCATGGCTGTATTAGATTAAAAGGGTGCTTCTACTAAGCAAAGGGTCTGAATACTTAGGACCGTGTGATATTTCAGTTTTTCTTTTTTAATAAATCTGCAAAAATGTCAACAATTCTGTGTTTTTCTGTCATTATGGGGTGCTGTGTGTACATTGATGAGGAAAAAAATTAAATAAAAAAATTTAAGGGGGTCTGAATACTTTCCGTACCCACTGTACAAATAAAACCACACACTTGCTTTGTACTGTACTTAGTAATCATCCTATCTGATTTCATTATTTCATTTTTATTAGTAGAAGTTTGAAGGTTAGTGACAAAGTATGAAGTTTGAAAATGACAATTAATGAGTATTTTGCTGTCAACCAGTGATCCTGCAATACAGCCTTTTAATATGTCATCAGTTGATTTTCATTGTAAATATTGTATATTGTCTGCTACACTTAACATTGCATTAACAGTGCATGTCTACTGTGCATCACGGTAAAAATGTATGACAGTCTGATGAGAATTTCTGACATGGGGAAAGAATATAACATTTATTCTTTTAACGCTTGAAATAACTATTGGTCTATATATATATAAATAATCAAACTACTACCACCACAACACAACTGACACAACCTCTCTCATCTGAATGCACTCTGCTTCAGGATAAATGAATAAAAATAACAAAGTAAAGTGCTGCCAAGTCCACCACTGTTACTCCTGGTATCCAGTGGCAAACATGTTCAGTCCTTTGTATGTATGAAAAGGATGTTCAGTCAAGCAAACACATAAACTTTTGACCTCTGGCACTTCATGCTCCACTGAGCCTCATCAGCTCATGTTCTGAGACTGGCTGAACCCTTCTAAGACTCCAATCCCACAATCAGCCAATGCAGTGATTCCCATTACCAAACAGCTTGACACGGCTTTTTCCACCTTCATAACTAGAGCTTATATATTCAGCAAATACTCAGTTGAAGAGAACTTGTTTGGTGTTGTTGGAAACATATTAAAGGGGTCATGACAGTCAGAGTTTTGGACTTGTTACCTGTTATCCTAAAAAAAAACAATGCCTTAAATGATTCCAGAAGTATATACTGAAAAGAGGAAGGGACCAAACATTGAACCCTGATGTACACAACCTGTTTTATGAACTGAGAAATCTAAATTCCCTTGATTTTGTGACTTATAAGTAGGCCCACACGGAATCTGTGTGCACAGAAATCTGCAGATTTTTAGCCCATCATTGAGTCTATTTATTTACTTGTGTAAATGTGAGTAAATGTATATTTATTCAGTTTTTAAATTAATTTCAGTAATAGTATTGACAAATATGAAAATGTTCATATGATTTATTTACAAAACAGTTTGTAAAGTAATATTTTCTGTCTTTTAGTAGATATATTATATGAGAGACTTGCTTTTGTTTACAATTAAGTGGATCTAATTGGGTTTGCATTGTAAACATTAAATAAAAGTTAAAAAGGTTTTTTTTTTTTTCTTTATTAAGTTTTTAGTTATGATACTCCAAAAAAATCAATCCGCAGATTTATTTTTACAAAATTCTGCACAGAAATAGCAAAAATGTCTGCAGATTCTGTCTGGCCCCGCTTATAAGTGGCCATTCTAAAAACATCCTGGAAGTTTCATAACTCAAAACTATCTTGTTAGACTAAAAATAGCTTATGTTAAAGCCAATCTGCCAAAAATACTTTATTAAGTAACACTAGTAATGTGAAGCAAACCTTTTCAAAGTTCACAAAAAAATAAAAATCCCAAATGCAAATTCGTTTTTATCAAGTTGTTAGAGCAGCTCACACTAGTATTGGTAACCTAGTAACCAACAGTATACAAGGCACCATTAGCAGAAAACAGCTGATTAGTCGTGTGGGTGTAATGTTCGCAATGTCAAGAGTTTATTCGGCAAATGAATTCGCATTTTCACGTCCCATTTTCAAATGAATTCCCATTCATTTTCAAGTCCAAAACTACAAGCAAGCTTAAAAACTTTTTTGCAAATTAAAGGATTATTATTCACCATTTGTAGTTTCCATCACTCGTTTCTCATGTGATACTTTAAAATGTGCATTATTACTGTGTAATACAGGTGATATGATCTAAAATCAAAACCTCAATGCACTGAACGCTTTACCTCGATTTCGATTATTGAAGGCTTATTTTATTTTCAATTATTCACTTACTTCTTTTTACCCCCACATACTTTATTATGTTACCTGCAGTGATGGGAATAACGGCGATACTTTTTTTAGTAACGAGTAATCAAATGAATTACTAGTTCCCCCGTTACAACGCCGTTACCGTTACTGACAATAAAATGCACATTACTATAACTGTGAACACTGAAGTGGTTTTCATGCGAGCAGCGTCTCTCTCAGCCATAGGACCTCTCTGTCTCTGGGGTGTGTGTGTGTGTGTGTGTGTGTGTGTGTGCCACGACGTCAAAACAAATAAAACTTAATTTTCCTCCACCACAAACACTTATTACTCAGACAGAATTAAACAAAATAATATCTAGATATATAGTTGAGGACATGCTGCCGTTGTCTCTCACATTGTCCCACAACAACATTTAAAATAGCGTAGATTAGTGTACAATGTTATATATTTATTTTATAGTCATTTGACAAATTAGATTTTATTTTTTAAGTAACGCAATAGTTACTTTCCCTGGTAATTAGTTACTTTTATAATTATGTAACTCAGTTACTATTTGTGAGAAGTAACTAGTAACTATAACTAATTACTCTTTTACAGGAACGTGCCCGACACTGGTTATCTGGTACAGTAAATATACTCAACTATTAAAGATGGGGTATTTTTTTCTACTGAAAGAGCACATTACTAATCTTTGTGACATTAAAATAAGTAACTATTAACTATTAACTAAATAAACTATCTATGGTTATTCAATGAATATTTCACTGAAATCTTAAAATCTTAGATCGAAGAACACATTGCTTGAAACAAAGACATCATGTGCAAAAAGGTCACCGTTTTAATGTAAAAAGCAAGTTTCCTTAAAAATTTGAAAATAACTCAAATTTCTTGCAATCAAAATAAATGTCAAAATAAATTCCCATGTCAAAGGTGGGAAATAAACACCTCTTGCAATGTGGTCACATGAAAAGCAGAAAATAACTTCATTCATCTTCATTTCATTCAGGGTCAGGTTTACTGGTGTAAACATGTAACAGCTCTAGGTCTACTATAACAAACCAGCATATGACAAAAAAATATTTTAGTTCATGCTGATAAGCACTGATTGTCACAGTTGTAAACACAACAGCTTTTTTCTTCCATATGACTGGGTTTGCCAACATGATGGCTTCATTTCCATATGGGTTGCTAGAGAGCACAACACAACACAGACATTTCTCTGAAATCCTTTAGAATTCATCAGATTATGACTTCAAAACATCTGAAATGTTTTTAATTTCGTGGTCTGTATGCTTCAGCTGAGGCTTTCTGAAATTTTGGCATAAATAATAAGTAATAAAATTGGAAGCAAGTGTGTAAACCACTACTAATGCCACTAAAGCTACTCAGAGATTTGAAAAAAAGGCTACACCAACACTTAGAGGTTTTCCGACTGGATTAAAAATGTTCCATGCAAATGACGAGCCATTTAACTAAATCATTTTGATGACATGACTTTGACTCAAGCATTTCAAAAAGACTAATTAGTCTGGTTCACTGGTTAGGCCAGTTATCATATAATCCTTAGTGTCGTTATTAGGGATGCACCCAGTATCGGTATTGGGCCCATTACTGTAATTAAAACAGCCTGACGCTAAAAAACGATCTAAAACAGAGAGTGTACAAACAGACAGAAGAGAAACAAACGCAGAACAGAATGGAGATATCAGAGACTAAAGATCTCTGTAAACGCATTTAATTGATAGAATGATAAATTAAATTCAAATAGCTGCAGTGAATGAGGTGCTAAGTGAAGCAAATGGAAAGGATTGAGCATTGTAGTGCAATATTCTCTATGAAAAAAAACTACATTTTATTAGAAATGTCATAAACAATAAAAAATAAAAAAATAACAGTGTGTGAAATACGTGACAAAAATACGCGTCTCTCTCATTCAGTGTGAATTCAAATATGGCACTTTGCACATGTTTTGCTTGCTTGATGTTGCTTAAGTTGCTCCGGAATATATAACTTAATGGAGTTAACTGTGCTGGACCAACTCTACTGTACACTGTGCTGCTAAATAAAAAGAATTTACAGCAGAGCGATACAATGAATGATAAAAGTAACACAAGCTCGAAGGGGAAATTTGGTGAAAATCTTCATTTAGAAAATTAAGGCAACTAACAAGTTCCATTTTCCTTTGGTGTTTCTACCTAATATTAATTAAAAAAAAGAAAATAAAAGGAAAACACAGGTATTCTGGTATAGGCAAGTATTAGGGGTTATCCAATAAATGTGTTTGCGCTGATTTGTCATGTAAAAAATTATTTGCTTCAATTGACGCACTTGAGACTAAGGTTGGGTATCGTTTGGGGTGCTTTCGATACCAGCGCTAAATCGATACTTTTAAAACGGTACCAGTGCCAAAACAGTGCCTGAACTGATACTTTTGAGCCACAAAATTATGGTGGATGACTAGAAAAATCTTTTATTTGACAAAAACAACAACATTTTAATCATTTTAATCATCCAATATAATTAAAGTTTAAAGTATACATCAATTCATATTTTATATATTTGAATTAAATTGCATTAATATATTTCTTTTGATCATTTGTTTATTAGCATGAATTTAAGATTTCATTCATTCATTCATTCATTTTCTTTTCGGCTTAGTCCCTTTATTAATCTGGGGTCGCCACAGCGGAATGAACCGCCAATTTATCCAGCATATGTTTTATGCAGCGGATGCCCTTCCAGCTGCAACCCATCACTGGGAAACATCCATACACACTCATTCACACACACATATACTACGGACAATTTAGCTTACCCAACTCACCTATACCACATGTCTTTGGACTTGTGGGGGAAACCGGAGCACCCGGAGGAAACCCACGCGAACACGGGGAGAACATGCAAACATGCAAACTCCACACAGAAACGCCAACTGACCCAGCCGAGGCTCGAACCAGCGACCTTCTTGCTGTGAGGTGAACGTAGTTTCACTTTCATTCAGCAACATATTGTTCATGCCCCTGTGACAAACTGAGGTATTTGGATGAGAATATGGACTGGAAGAGTATTGTTTTAATGGAATTTGATACCGCACGCCAAAATGAAAGAAAAAACCTCCGCATTTCGTGACGCGGGTGTCTGTGGCATTACCTTTAAGGTAATCAAAAATCGCTGTTTACATGTTAGTCTCTTAATCAGATTATTTTCTTAATCGTATTAAAATCGGAGTATTGGTGTCCATGTAAACGTACTCAGTGAAAGTGCCAGATGATGTCGCAAGCTGTCAAAGACGTACTGTGCATTCCTCTGCCTTTAAGTTGATTCCATGCGCCCTCAAAAGTTTGACGTGTTACATGCAACTTTTGTAAAGCATCTGCTTCACGTTGCTGTGACAGAATCCTTGCTTGTAAAATATAGCCATACTTTGGAACGCTTAGTTTAAGCAAAGTTGATGAACGCGATCGTGCATGTCTTTGGCTTGCCATACTGAAGGGAATCGCTCACCGGATGCGCTGTACTGCGCGCGTTGCCTGCATGCGTTCCTCAACCAACAAGGATAAACGCCTAACATCGCTGACGGTGTCCGTATCCCTCAAAGATGTTTAGCATTAAATGTTTAGAGATGGTGTGACACAACGCATACCTATCCGTGCCTTTGATGTACCCCTTGATGCTTACGTCCTTATCGCAGCACAAGTGACACCGAAATTCATATGCTGATTCGGTCCGGTGCATAGCGATTACAAAGGTACCGGTGCCATAATGGGTTTCGGTACCCAACCCTACTTAAGACTTTATGCGCTTTTCCAAAATGCATGTACAATTTGTGTATAGAAACTAGGGGTGCGCAATATGACAATATATATCGTATGGACAAAATAACAAGTATATCGTTTCATATAATGTTCTATCAATAATTTTGTGGTGTCTCAAAAGACATTGTTTACGGTAATGATTTTTCATAGTTTATATAAGAATCGTGAACAACAGCATTGTGAGAAAGTTGCGATCTTGAAAGTACAATGTTTACATTTTGCATTTTGTTTAGCGATCACTTGTCATTTATTTTTATTTTTACATTGAACCTGTACTTTTCTTCATTTTTAGTCAAACATTTCCCCTGAAGTTGTAAATAAAGTGAGAAATATAATTGCATAATACAAACGAGTATATACTTTAAAATGTAAAAAAGAAATAGTCCTTTACATGTGGCCAAGTACTACCGGTCAATTGTTTGGGGTCAGTAGGATTTATAAATGTTTTAAAATAAGCTTCTCCTGCTCACCAAGGCTGTATTTATTTCATCAAAAATACAGTACAAATTGTAAAACTGTGAAATGTTATTGCGCTATAAAATAACTGTTCAAAAGTAGTTTATAATTTAATGTAATAATTTATTCCAGTGATTTTAAAGATGAATTTTCAGCTTCATTACTCCAGTCTTCACAGTCACATGATCCTTCAGAAATCACTGTAATATTCATTCATTCATTCATTTTCTTTTCGGCTTAGTCCCTTTATTAATCTGGGGTCGCCACAGCGGGATGAACCGCCAACTTATCCAGCATATGTTTTACGCAGCGGATGCCCTTCCAGCTGCAACCCATCACTGGGAAACATTCATACACACTCATTCACACACATACACTACGGACAATTTTAGCTTACCCAATTCACCTATACCGCATGTCTTTGGACTTGTGGGGGAAACCGGAGCACCCGGAGGAAACCCACGCGAACACGGGAAGAACATGCAAACTCCACACAGAAATGCCAACTGACTCAGCCGGGGCTCGAACCAGCGACTTTCTTGCTGTGAGGCGATTGTGCTACCCACTGCGCACACTCTAATATTAATTATTAATTTTATTATTATTATTGGTAATGGTACTAATGGTAATAGTAATAAATGCAATAATGACTGGAGTAATAATTTCATTTGAAACTACATACAATAAGAAAGCAGTTATTTAAATTTTTATAAATATAAAAAAAAAATTTTTTGTTACATTTAATAAATGTCACCTTGATGAACAGAATAATTTTCTTAAAAAAAAAATAAACATGAAAAAAAAAAACTGACCCCAAACTTTTAACCGGTAGTGTATATATATTAGGGCTGCACGATATTGGAAACTGACATTGTGATATTATATTTTTCTGGAACACATATTTTATATGTTATACTTGGAAAGAAGTTTTGATCACACTTTATTTTAAGTTTCAATTCTTGCTCTTAGCAAACCATTATGACTTTTGCTTTAATAAACTCCTAATTTGATGCTTATGAATAGTTTTTAAGGTAGTTTAGGTATTGTGAAGGATTAGGAATGTAGAATATGATCATACAGAATATGTGCTTTCTAAGTACTAATAAGCAGCCAATATCTCAATAACATGCATGCTAATAAGCAACTAGTTAATAGTGAGAATTGGTCCCTAAAATGTATTACTTTTGATTGATTGGGATGATTCTGTAGGGGAGTGAATCATGCATAAAATGTTTTAAACAAACTGCAAGCATCGATAAATGCAACAAAGCAAAGATAAAAGTGAAACAGACACTAAAAAAAAATTACACTGCAAAATCAACTCAACATTGCATATCTATGTGATGTGACTATTGCTGATGCACACATTGCGATATCGATGCTGAAACGATATGTTGTGCAGCCCTAACTTGAATATAGGTTAGTTGTCTTTA
>CAIGQV010019171.1:4717866-4741704 GCA_903798115.1 Danio jaintianensis
CACTTCACTTCACTTCACTAAATGCATAAAAAATGACCACTAGGTGTCACTGTAGAGACGGGTTTTGAAACGTTTCGAAGCTTCGACACATTTTCAGTGTTTCATGATGCCTTGCTTTGCCCACCACTACATAGTACATAGTCAAAAACGTAAGGTGCAGCAGGTGGTTAAAATGCAAGGTGTGCAGGACGCATAAACAGGGCACATAAGAAGTGCGCAAAACAATCACGGCCATTAGTAAACCATTCAAAAAAGGCGCCTTTCAATGCAAAAAGCAAGGTCGCTGTGATCAAGGCCTAAGTAGATGTCAGAGACCAGACCAATTTAGCATAACGTATCAATGCATTGATTTAGCTCTCGACCAATAGTGTGAGTTTGGGAGGGGGACTACCTGAATGTTAATGATTACCTGAGGAAACCTGTCTGGAAACACTAATTTATGAAAATGTAGACCTGTTGAACTTGCCTATCAACAAATTATGAGTTTAGGGTGCGGGGCAACCTAAATGTTTAGGAAACCTGTTTTGGGAACATCTTTGTGGTTGGTGACACAAACGTGATGCACAACTAACATCCACCTGGCTCTATAGAGGAAATGTTTGATTTCCAGGAATTGTTTTCTTTAAAGACTCGGCTTCCAAAAAGAAAAGTTAAAATCAAATTTGCAATATTTGTATTTCACACACGTAATCAGATGGTCATTGACGTTCCACCCGAATAAACCAAGACGTATTAATCCAAAATAAATAAAGATCTAAAATGTATTAATAAAGCGGTTTATTGTAATTTAACATCCTACATCAGCTGCATCAGTCAAGTATTCTTCATTAGCAATTAGATTTAAAACATTCAATGAGTCATTTAGACATTAAATCCAGAACTGCTTCGGTCTGACATGCAATTTGCTCAGACTGGTTTTGTCAACCTGTTGAACGACTGACTGGCTTATATTGTAAGCACTCTTTGCGGTGTACTTTGCATAAAAATGTAACATGCATATACTTCCTTTTTTAGATGGCTGACCTTTGTAGGTCCCTGATTGAAAACACCCTCATTAAATAACCATCAAATGACTATAGGCCTTGACAAAACAGACATTACATTATCTGTGTCTGCTTTAAAATAAAATTCATATGGGATTTATAAACTTTAAAAAGTAAATAATCAGCCTTGATGTTCCTAAATGTAATTCTCCTAATGGAACAGGTTGGTTTGTGGATTGGATACATCAAATCATACTATATCTGTTATTGTTTATGATGGAGCATGTCTTGATGTCTCCATGGTTGGTTATATTGACAAAAGGTAGCCAATTTTTAGGAGTTGCGTAATATCACTGCGCCTGCTGCAGCCATGGTACACAGCAAAGTTCCTTGATTACGCTACAATGAGTATAGTTCCTAACCATATCGGCCTAGAACTTTTCCATTAGTCTAAGTACACAACTGTTGTACAAACGAGTCAAGCTTTAAATAGGAAAATTATCTAAACTCTTTAATCATTTTAAAGTGAAATGCTAATGGTCTAATCCGATTCAATGATTTATGCTAAGCTAAGCTAAAAGTGCTTCTGCCAGACCCAGAGATCAGCTGAATGGATTTAAAAATGGTAAAACTCAATTGTTTAATAGGGGAGTTGTAAAATGAGCCTATTTCCAAAAAAGTGGAGTGTTCCTTTAAAAACAGACATAAAGTAAACTCATCACTGTGATCAACCTACTTTATTTATGTTTTAAATGTTTAAGAGTGAAAGTCCTTGTGAAAATTGACCGAGATTTTGTCAAATTTCATATAATACACATAACATCTTGTAAATATTTTTTATCTTTTTCTATTGTTTTTTTTATTATTATTTTGAATTTGTTGTTCACAAAGATTAAGACTATAGTTTAAGTTCACAGTCTTGCACCTTTGTCTTGTCAAATTTTCAAATAATTTTTGCTTCAAACCAAAGTCTGTAATGTTTTTTGTGATGTTCTTCATCTCACAGCTAACTCTCAAATAAAGATTTTTGCCTCAAAGTAATCAAGTTTTCAAAGTAATGTAATAATTAATGGCCTTTAAAGACCCCTATGGGACAAAAAATAAAAGGGAAAAATACATCCAGGACCAAGGCCCCTAAAAAGAGGGCAGGCACTAACCAACAACCACATGACATCCAGACGTATAAAAAGTGGGAAATATAGGAAAGCAAAGGTTGGACAATGAATAAGAACCAATGATAAGAATTTCTGATACAACATGATGACACAACCAGTAATTACAGGTTACACTCACGTCAGCCTCCCCACAGACATATTTATGGGCCTGCTGTAAATACTGTACTTCACATGTAGCTTATCAGAAATGCAAAAATATAACTTTAGAGCCTGGATACACTCATATAACATTCAGGTAAGCTTTATTATTGCCCATGCGTTTTATTTATAACTTTTCGTGTTGGGTAAAGTTACTTTTTATGGTTACTTTCCTTTTTTGGTCTTGCTTGTTTGTATTATAACATCTTTTTGAAAGTCACTTTTACACCAAAAATGGAATGTAAAGTGAAAACTAGCGTAAGGAAATCTAAATTCACATGCCTTTCTGGATTGGTTGAAGAATCAGATGCAGGAAAAGAAAGTTCAACACTCTTCAGCAATGAATATTCTTACTTTGCTATTTGCATTTCAGTTGTTTTATTCACTCTAAGAGATACTTTTGGGAAAGTGAAGAGAGTGAATACATGTTTAGATTTAAATGGTTAATTCACCCAAAATTAAAAGAGGTAAGACCTTTGTTCATCCTCAAAACACAAATTAAGATATTTTAGATGAAATCTGAGAGCTCCCTCATCCTCCATAGACAGCAATGATCTCAAGGCGCAATAAGCAAGCATCATATTGGCCGTGGTAAACACGCAACCTAATCTGATACAGAAGATGTCATTTTTTCAAGTTTTGATGTCAAGTTTTTACAAATGCTTTATTTTTATTCTTTTTTTGTCACTCAAAAGTTTTCTTGGAACTTGTGTATAACTACAGTTGATTGACATGGAATGTTTTGACATGTTTTGGCTCCTTTTTGGGACCTTTGCTGTCTATTGAGGATGAGAGAGCTCTCGGTTTCATCCAAAATATTTAAATTTGTGTTCTGAAGATGAACGAAGATCTGGGGTGAATTAATTAATAACAGAATTTTCATTTTTTGGGTGTACCAAGCCAGTTAAGGTATAACTACAGTAAGAATAATTGTTTTGAGCTCATTGCACACATCTGTATTCTGGACTTGCTCCCCATTTCTTTCAAATATTATAACAGGAGAGCTGTCAATAAATAAAAAAGTAGGAGGGGCGAGTCCCTTTATTGTTGTTACTTATTTTGGTAAAAAGTAAGGAGTAACTTAGTTACTTGAAAAAGTAATCTGATTATGTATCTCGGGCTACTAAATGCACTACCCCCAAGACTGATTAATTCCCACATAAAAATATATAACAAAAGTGTTTTTATATTAAAGTACTTGAATTAATCTGTTGTGGTAATTCTATAGGTTATAAGCCTCTATTGGAAAACAACAACGTAAAATACTGTACAAACTGTTCTACAAATAGTATATTATACTACATCAGTTTACTGTAGTAAAAACTAAAGTACACCACAGTATTTATTAGTTCACTATAGTTGACACAACAGTACGCTATAACGTTAGCTACTTTATTATACAGTATAATACACTTTACTAGAATATGGTTCAAAAACACTATAGTATTTACTATAAATTATAGCATATATTCATGTAGTGTTTACAGGAGCCCGTGACAGTGTCTAGTTTTAGGCAGCTGACCAGTGTTTGAGACGCAGCCCGTGAGTCTATATTTGCAGCGCTTTATCCTCTTACCTTTGAGCTGCGGGAGCGCCGAGATCTCCGGAGCCGCAGGCCTGCTGCTGTTCACCGCAAACTGAGACGAGCCCTGGCAGACCCTCTGCCTCTGCGCCTTCCTCACAGACTTCCGCGTGAACCCGTCCACTTTCTCCGACGCAGAAATCGCCGACATTTCCAGAGCAGGTCTAGCCTAAAGAGCTGCGTTTACAGTAACCGAGTGTGCCCTAAATGTTCTCTAGACTTGAGTGCAGACATCCCATTGACTGTGCTGTACATTAAATTCACGAGACTCCATCAAATGTGACACTGTCAGCCCACTCGCGGAGGCTGCATGATGATCCACAGGTACCCTAAGATGACGTATAAACGTAGACGTTAGTTACTGACGGGCTTTTATCATCCTTAAATGTTTACTAAACAGCATAATAATATTATTGAGTCCAAAACTGCAGTCGCGTTTATCCAGGGAGAGACTCCATATGTGTCGCCGATGTGAGGAAAAGGAGTTCAATGCGAATCCGCCGTGCCGTGAAATTCCTCAGATCCGCTGAACTTCATTCAGCTGCTGTTGCGCCTCAATGGAGTCTAAAAATAAAACCCGTGGCGCGTTGAAGTGACAGCGTGTTCGTCCAATGAGCGCCCGCACAGACACAAAGCTCCGCCCGCTGACCAATCAGATTCTTGTTTTAATGGTATTTAGGGAAACATACAAAGCCGGAGAGGTACTGTATCCTTGAACTCGCAAGAAAACAGGCGACAAAATGTCAACAAACGTTGAACCACCCAAAATAACAAACACACAGGAAAAACGTGCACAATTCAACATTTCAAAGAGAAACACGGTAAAAGTTTGTGAAACTTGTAGCCTAGTCAAAGGAGTAAGGAACAATTCTCCTCAAAATCAACTTAATGCGAAATAAAACAAACGCATAATCAATTATCGTAGTTGGAACACAAAGAAATTTAACCTTTTTTTACCAGAGTAATTTAAACGGTCACATCTTTACAGAAAATGTTTGAAAGAACGTCCATTACTAGACGAACAAGGCATATTTTCAGTTAAAATGAAGTTTCTGAATGCAAAAAGCATATCTGACCAAACACGCTGAAGACCTGAGGCAAAAAAACCAACAAGTAGGATCAAAACATTGAGGCAGATCTATCCAGTTCAGTGACATTCCTGACAAACCTGCAATTCACCCAAACTTACAGAAAGAAAGAAAAAAAGGCTGTGCTATAGAGTAAAAGGTATTTAAATCATTTTGAAAAACTCACTGCATTATAGAGATTCAATACGTAAAAAGCAGTGGGCTAATTGGAAATGGATTACTTATGTAAAGTGCTGCTTTACAATCAATATAGAACTCTGAAAATGTGACCCACGCTTAAGGACAGACAAGCTCAAATAAAGGGCATTACACATTTGGAAATAAGTATAAGAATTGGAATAAAAATAAGTATGCTATAACAGTAATTATAACAGCCAAATACAATTTAATATACTTTTAAAAGCATGGTAAATGGAGCAAAGCGTTTCAAACGGTCTCAGTGCATCGCAGACAGACGTGAAGGCATCAGAGAAACTTTAGAGTTCAATTGCGGTGTCAAATGACTGTAAATAATCATACATTTCACCCTTCTCTAGGAAATTAAATTTTACACATTTTTTAAAAAGATACATAAAAAAAAAAAAAAAAATGTATACACATTACATACATAAATACAGGTAGAATTTCTTCTTGGTTTGAAGCTCAGTTTCAAGAAAAGCTGGAACTGAATTTAAACCATAAATGTGTCGAATGAAAGACACTTGTAATCTCTTTAAAAATCAGTCTTGGGTTCTTTTCATAAAGTAGCTTGAGATTTTTTTCATAGGTTTGGAGGGTGATGATTTCTTGGTCGTCGGTGGAGAGAAAACTTTCATGGGACGAGGTGAGACTGCTGCCTAGAGAGAATAATATAAATAAATTAATATTAAATATGTATTCCAAGAATCAACTTCAAAGCATTTTTTTCTTTTCTTCTATTGTGAAAAATAAATACAAAAGGAAAACTTTTCCATTTTAAAATGTTTTTTTATTTTTATTATTATTATTATTATTATTATTATGATTCCTATAATGCCAAAGCTGATTTTTAGCAGCAATTACTTAGTGTTAAGCAGTGTTGTGTCACATGATATTTCAAAAATTATTATAACATGATTTGATGATCAAGACACATTTCTTAATGTTTTAACATTGTGGAAAACTATAATTTATACTATATACTTAATACTATAATTTCAGTAATCTTTAATCAATGAGTAAAAACAAAATACATCTGAAATATAAATTTAATAAATTAAATTATCTTTACTGTGGGTGTAATGGTACAAGTATTTGAATGAAAACCGTACTGAAGATTTTAGTATCCAAAAACTGCATATGCAAAACCTAATTTATGACTTCTAGATTTCGGTTTTATTGGCCTAATGTTTCTTCATTTTAACAAATCATTATTTTTTTTTTTTTTTTAAATCCCATGATTGATCTTTTAGTCTGCAGTTTCAGTTGATGCAGGAACAAAACTTGATATTATATTGATATAAACACTATTTGCAGCGTTTAATAAGTCTAAATATTCAAATTTTGTTCTCTTTATCAGGCAAAAAACCAAACATATTCGAGGTCACTAAAAAAAGCGGACAATTGATTATATTAAAATGCGTCAAATCATCGGTGTTAAAACGGTCAATGAAAAAAAGGGCAAAAATTGTTTGTTGACAACCTTTTTCCTGACACTAATGCCATGGTCACACTACATTTTTGCCCCATTGACTTTCAATTCATAGGTACGCGAATGCGCCAGACCGGAAACACAAGCTCATCCAGCTAGTCCTTTAGCAAGTCACTGCATACCAAAGTTCAAATTTGGAGAACTCTGGCCTGTGAATGCCGGAGACCAATAGAAGATCAAGACATGACCTCCCTGTACAGAAATGTAAAATATGGAGCAATAAACACTTTATTAGTGGGGTTGCATCATCTTGTTTTATACCGCCTGTTTTCGCAGCACCGAACGACAATTTCGCATGCTCAAAATCTACTGTGACCACGGCTTAAGAGAGATGAAGACAGGACGACATGGATATCATTAGATACTAACAGTGACTTATGCCGAGTTCAAACCGCATGATTTTAGCCCCGTTTTTGACTCGCCGACAGGTTTTGAGAAATCGCTGACAAATGGCCGGAATCGCAGGCAAATCGGTGCTCGTTCACGTGAGTAACAGTCACACAGTGTGATCAAAGCCGCGATCAGAGAGAATCGCCGTCACCGGTCAGATATTTGGCATGCTAAATATCTGGAGCTGTCGAAGATTCAAAATCATGCTGTGTGAAATGTGTTCTGACTGAAAATAACATCGGCGATTACCTACAGCCAATAAGAGAGCAGCATCCACTAGTATGGGTATCTGCAGGCCAGCGGGAGGTTGGGGGAGAAGTTAAAAGGGCTTCTTTTCAGTCTATTTGGACCCAAGAAATGGATGAAAAACTAGTGGAAATTTGGCAGGAGCACCCGTGTCTGTTTGAGCAATACCACAACCGGTTCGAAAAAGAAAAAAAAGTTGAGGAGAAATTGCTAATTCCCTTCAAAGACCAGGTGAGCAAAATAAGTACATTTTCTCCCCCACTTAAGGCTTCTTTCTCATTATGTAGTTAATAACAAAAGATATACTACGTGACCTCGTGTTGTTTCCATGTCACTTCTTGCGTGTGTTTGGTTGTGAGACGTAGTTTGCGGGCAGAGACAAAGTTGTCTGCGATTCTCCTATTGTAAAGTCACGCGTGTGTGAAAACCCCTGTCGCAGATCCATCTTGCAGTGTAAACAAAGCAGCGATGAAATGCTACCCAAGTTAGTCATGCAGTTTGAAAACATCTGTGACGCGACTACTTTGAAAATCGTGCAGTCTGAACTCGGCATTAGAGCATGCGCGTTCAGTTTTCAGTCATGTTATGCCTAGTTCACACTATATGACTTTAAGTATCGGCAGTTTGCTGTGCCGTTCAGACTACATGACTTGATTTTGTATCTTTAAAATGTAAATGATCCACAAGATGGGGTCAGAGAACACACGCTGGCAACAAATCTGTCAGCCAACAGCTCCAGCTCCGTTCAGCCATCAAACCACAGCCAATAGAATGCTAAGGGCGGAGCCATCAGAAAAGGCTAAACACTATTGGCTACTTGTGTGATGACATCACTGACAGTTTGAAATCTCTCTGAAAGCATAGTCAAGCAGCTGATCAATCACAGTTCAGCTGATAGCTTGGCTTTAATATGCGAGTGCATCAATGACCAAATTGACCAATTACAGACATTGCTGTTGATTTCCTGAACACAACAGCTATTCAGCTCATGACTTGCTCTCTCATTGGCTGCAGCTCATCACTACATCTGACCCAAAGTGCGGTCGAGTTGGCAGACTGGTCTGGAATATTTAGCATGCTATATATTGGATTTTCGTCTGCAAGGTGGCGGTGATGTGCAACTGAGCCTCTTTGATGCATTGTTCAGCATAGTGTTGTCAAAAGTATCGAGTTCGGTACCAATCGGTACTGGAATTTTAAAAACATCAATTTCCCGCAAACATCTGAGCACTGTTGAACTCAAAGACAGATAAACAGACGTTGCAGCGTTTCAAAGCATTTTAGATCAGTTGATACATTTGCGGATCATTCGTATGTCAGCTCATAGACAGACCAGTTGATCAACACGACTTTGAAACAGCAGTGAAGAGTGGTGAACCGATGACCTTCATGGCCAAATCACAGTCATTTCTGTTGAGCTGTGTTTAAGAACGTGCTTAACACCGCTCAAATGTTTGCATGAAATGGACGTTTAAAAACTTTTGACAACCCTAGTTCAGTAGTTCACACAAAGACTGAACAGCTCTGAACATCTGTAGATTTTCCCACGATCACAGCCCAGTCTGTCGGCATGCTCATTAACTTGACAATAAAACTTGGCATAAGCGTAATTTTTGGGGGGTTTGACACACCATGTTAAAAACTGGCCAACCAATGAGATTGGCACTTTTGTTCATGTGCCTTGAGCTGCTGAAGTTACAGTTAAACACAACTTGGTGGCGCTCAAACAAAAAACGTCTAGCCGAGCACACAGGAATTGCAGATCAAATAGGATTCAGTGGTGATTATCATTCAACAGATAAATCACATTAGCGATTTTTCAAAACTTGTAACTTTCTTGCACGTCATATGAGGAAAGTACAGTGATGTGATCAGCAGTAAATTTCCTCCAGAAGGCCAGAGGGCGTGCTCTCTCTCTCTCTCTCTCTCTCTCTCTCTAATGAGTCTCTATCTCACACAGAACAACCAAATACAAATAAACCCAGGAAATACCAGTCAATGGGAAATCATTATAACCTTTGTAGTATATATAATATTGCTTTCATTTGACTCAATGGGATTAATTAACATGACTACGACAACATACGGTTTATCAGAGTTCTTCTTATTACAATTTTCCTGATAATAAAGTATGTAATGACGCAACACC
Organism: Danio jaintianensis; assembly: GCA_903798115.1. Classification (NCBI taxonomy): domain Eukaryota; kingdom Metazoa; phylum Chordata; class Actinopteri; order Cypriniformes; family Danionidae; genus Danio; species Danio jaintianensis. The sequence goes on from CAIGQV010019171.1 coordinate 4,727,287, forward strand.
TTTGTCACTGCTTATTAGAATGCCATTATGAAATATGTTGTGTGCTTTATTCTGTGTAAGACGACATCATTTCACAGAAGGACTCAATTCAAACGCTAATATTCAAAAGCTATGAAGTGAGTGGTGTAAAAAAAACAATTGTATGTGCTATTTGCACATGGAATTTAAGTTTTATAATTGGCAATATTTACTACAAAAGGGTCATAGTTCACGGAGAAGCTACGCAAACAACGGTCAATATCGTAGCATGACTATCGCATGCAATATTTTGCGTAGCTTGGCAGAGAACTTTTTTTGTAGTAAATTGTAGTAGAGGTAGTAGAGGTTTTGTGTAGTAAATGCTGCTCCAGCTGAACACACATGCTGGAGATTCACAGCTGATTACAGAGCCGGCTTTACTGACAAATGTGCACAACAATCGCATGCAATTTATCGTTCAGCAGTAGTGAAAGGATTAAACAAAAGTATTTATCTGCATGTACTCACTGGAGATCCGATTGTTCTTGTATCCTGCCGACTGCTGCCGCCGCTGGGGCTCTTAGGCTGAGTCGATCCTTTAAACCTCTGGCTGATCACAGAAAGCCAATCAGTCCTCCTGGGAGAGCTGTTCTCCTTCCCAGCGGCCTCTGGACCATCCGAGCTGAGCCTCTCCTCAGCTTCCAAACTCAAAGAGTCCTCTTTCTTCAGTGTGCTCAGCGAACTCCTGCTCCGCTTAACATCGGGATACAGTTCAGACACGCCATCGCTCTCCTCTCCCATAACAGTCTCGAGTCGGCGCTTGGCGCGGCGTTCAGAGGACGGGCCCTGGAGGACGGGTGTGAGGGCCTTTCGGACAGGAGATGTGCTGCTGCTCCGGCTGATCCACTGTTTGAGGGATGAGGGCATTTTGGGGCTGCTGAGCTTGGCTGGAGGTGCAGAAGAAGTGTTTGATGGGAGGGGTAAAGCAGCGCCTGTAGGGGCACAGGTGGCAGGCTGGGGTGAAGCCAGAGAAATGGACCTCACTGATCCAGGATTTTTAGCTGGAGTGAGCTCAACTGGGCTGTGATGGCCTGGGGAAACAAAGGACTCGTAAACACCAATTTTAACTACAATTAAGTGAATATTGGTGATTGTGAATTTATAAAAAGGTTTCAGGATTCAGTCAAATTAGTGATTAAGATTTTGTTAGAATATTTTTTGCTCTTCAATGCAACATTTACTTGATAAAACGTGAGTTTAAGATGCTGACAGGGAAAGAGTTAAAATAAATAAAAACAAAACAGTTATTTAAAGAGAAGAGAACTCTACCAGGTGTTCTGTTTGGTGACTGGACTTTACGACGCGTCCAGCCTACGAGGTTTCCATCTCGGATTGTTGAGTTTTCTCCATCTGGTTTGCGGTTCAGGCGCCAAATCCTAACAGTGTTATCATCAGAGCAGGATGCAATCTGAAAGGAAGAGTTATGGGTTTTACACAAATATTAAACTGTAATGGCTGCACACAAAATTTAATGGCTACGCACACAACATGCGTTTATTTGTTTGACGTAACGACAAACACTAGCCTTGGTAAAATCGGTAGGACACCAGGCCACTGATGTGACTTCTTGGCTATGGCCCTGAAGCATCATGGGAGCTTGTTTTGGGTCTGAAATCTGAAACAAAAATAAACAAAATTCATACGTCACAGTTACTACATAACGTCTGAGATTACTTTAAAACCAGATGAATCATTTGAATGACTCTTCATGAAAATGGATTTTGTGAGGTGAGTGCATAGAGACCGCCTGACCTTCCATATGCAAGCATGATGATCACTGGATCCACTGGCCAGGAACTGATCATCTGGACTCACACTGGACTTCACATAAAACGAGGAGTTACTGTGACCACTGAACACAGCGACTGCGAAAAAGAGCAAAAGTTCAGCAACATATTTCAACAAGTTTCGTTGTTCGCTGCGTTGGAAAGTTCAAGTTTGGTGAACTCTGACCTGCGTGAGACCAATAGAAGATTAAAATGTGACCTCTCTGTACAGAAATTTAAAATATGGAGCAATTGCTCGCTTTTTTTAAACATCTAATCATCTTATTTAATCCTGCCCCTTTTCACAGTGCCGTATGACAGAATTTCACAAGCTTAAACTCTAGTGTGACCGTGGCTTAACAATGCACTCTATGGGACCATTAATGAGTGACTACTTGAGTCATTCATTCAAAACACCTGATTTATTTAGAAAAAGCCAATGGCTGCGCCTGAAATCACATACTTCCATACTATATAGTACGCTAAAAACAGTATGGGAGCTGAGTAGTATGTCCGAATTCATAGAATTCAAAAAACAGTATGTGAGAAGTACCCGGATGACCTACTACTTCTGGCGAAATTATGAAGTGCGCATCCGATGGAGGCTACGCTATCCCATGATGCCACGTGAGAGAATTCATGAATGAGAGTGAAGCGACGCAACTGATGCGGGTAGGTCACGTGATAACAAGAAATGGCGAATGTAGTACGTCCGAGTTCCATTCATACTACTCACATTCATACTGTATAGAATGTTCTTTTTCTAACAGTAATGTAGTAAATTCAAATGTAGTACATACTGAGTAGTAGGTCGATTTCGGACACAGCCAATGACTATTTTTATAAATGTCTGTGTGGCTCATATTTTAACAAGCAGCACTGTTTCATTGTGCTATAACATTTCTTTAAAATGGCATTATTATGCTTTGTTTTTGGAATATTGCCTTGGATGTAGTGGGCAATGTTTGTGATTGTAAAAGGTCTAAAGTGCAATATAAAGTTAGCGTCTCTTGAAAAAAAGAAATCAATTCTGACCCTGCTGAAAATATTGCTTTTAAACTGTCAAATACTCTTTGGACTTGATTTTTTTTTTTTTTACAGCAAGTAACATAATTATGTCAGCTCACACATCATTAAAACAACTGTGATATTACCACAAACAATATCCCACACTCCAGTAAACAACTGATAAGAACAACAACAAAAAAAAAAAATCTAAATTACAATTTACACTTAAAAACAAATAACAAAAACACTTATTACAATTCAAATGTACCTGGAGTGGTTTTCAGCCCACTGATATTAAACATGTAGATATTGTCATCTGTGCAGTTAGAGAAGAGTCTGGAGCCAGTGGAGTCCAGTGAAAGACCAGAATAACCTGCAGAAGGAAAACAGGACAATGAGAAGGATGATGATAATGATAATAATGATAATAATAATAACAATAAACAACAACAACAATAATAACAATAATAATAATAATGCACATTAGTAATGTTTGGCTATAAGTTCTGTACCTAGTTTGCGTGTGCAGGACCCTGGGTAAGGATAGGCCTGTAGAGGCAGGGGCTTCTGGTGGTACGCAGTGTAGTTCCTCCTCAAATCCCACATTTTAATGATCCTAAGACAAGGTCACAATGTTATCGCACAATTTCCCCTTACAGCTAGTTTTCACTGAGAGGTACAGTACAGTATGAATTTATGTCCATTTCCATATGTACAGTCGTGGCCAAAAGTTTTGACAATTACATAAATATTGGAAATTGGAAAAGTTGCTGCTTAAGTTTTTATAATAGCAATTTGCATATACTCCAGAATGTTATGAAGAGTGATCAGATGAATTGCATAGTCCTTTGCCATGAAAATGACCTTCATCCTGAAAAAAACTTTACACTGCATTTCATTGCTGTCATTAAAGGACCTGCTGAGATCATTTCAGTAATCGTCTTGTTAACTCAGATGAGAATGTTGATGAGCACAAGGCTGGAGATCATTATGTCAGGCTGATTGGGTTAGAATGGGAGACTTGACATGTTAAAAGGAGGGTGATGCTTGAAATCATTGTTCTTCCATTGTTAACCATGGTGAAACACGTGCAGCCATCATTGCGTTGCATAAAAATGGCTTCACAGGCAAGGATATTGTGGCTACTAAGATTGCACCTAAATCAACAATTTATAGGATCATAAAAAACTTCAAGGAAAGAGGTTCAATTCTTGTTAAGAAGGCTTCAGGGCGTCCAAGAAAGTCCAGCAAGCGCCAGGATCGTCTCTTAAAGAGTTTTCAGCTGCGGGATCGGAGTGCCACCAGTGCAGAGCTTGCTCAGGAATGGCAGCAGGCAGGTGTGAGCGCATCTGCACGCACAGTGAGGCGAAGACTTTTGGAAGATGGCCTGGTGTCAAGAAGGGCAGCAAAGAAGCCACTTCTCTCCAAAAAAAACATCAGGGACAGATTGATCTTCTGCAAAAAGTATGGCGAATGGACTGCTGAGGACTGGGGCAAAGTCATACTCTCCGATGAAGCCCCTTTCTGATTGTTTGGGGCTTCTGGAAAAAAGCTTGTCCGGAGAAGAAAAGGTGAGCGCTACCATCAGTCCTGTGTCATGCCAACAGTAAAGCATCCTGAGACCATTCATGTGTGGGGTTGCTTCTCATCCAAGGGAGTGGGCTCACTCAAAAACACAGCCATGAATAAAGAATGGTAACAAAACACCCTCCAACAGCAACTTCTTCCAACAATCCAACAACAGTTTGGTGAAGAACAATGCATTTTCCAGCACGATGGAGCACCGTGCCATAAGGCAAAAGTGATATCTAAGTGGCTCGGGGACCAAAACATTGAAATTTTGGGTCCATGGCCTGGAAACTCTACAGATCTTAATCCCATTGAGAACTTGTGGTCAATCCTCAAGAGGCAGGTGGACAAACAAAAGCCCACTAATTCTGACAAACTCCAAGAAGTGATTATGAAAGAATGGGTTGCTATCAGTCAGGATTTGGCCCAGAAGTTGATTGAGATGCATGCCCTGTCGAATTGCAGAGGTCCTGAAAAAGAAGGGCCAACACTGCAAATACTGACTCTTTGCATAAATGTCATGTAATTGTTGATAAAAGCCTTTGAAATGTATGAAGTGCTTGTAATTATATTTCAGTACATCACAGAAACAACTGAAAGAAAGATCTAAAAGCAGTTTACCAGCAAACTTTGTGAAAACTAATATTTGTGTCATTCTCAAAACTTTTGGCCACGAATGTACTAAAACAGCGAACCGGATCATACCACTTTTTGGGAGCCTTTCATAAGGATACCTGAGCTAGATTCACTGCTGAATGCCATTTGGCTTACAGAGAATCATCATCAGCACGTGCAACAAGCCAGGAGAAAGACAACACAGGAAGCGCCATTTTTAAATACACAGCCGAAACAACACTATTGAATTCAAAATGAACTCTTCTTATTTTTATATGTATACAGTAGTGCTTGTTATAAACAATGTATCTGTGCACTTCATTATTTTGTAAAAATTTAATCAAATACCATAACCTCCCCTCTCAAAACTACTTTTGCTCACTTCTGGTCACATGGAATGACTTTCGGGCGGGGCTATCAGTCCGTTAGGGCGGGGCTATCAGTGCCTTCACATTAGGCAGTGGTTCAAACAAATATGATTCCGTCTGTTAAATTTAGCTCCCTGTTCTCATCATCACCGGGCATCCATAAACCGTAATCCTTCACAACTGAGTGGAAACTGGCATTCAAATCTTCCTCCATTTTGTTAGAAACGCCCATCTTCCCATGATCCAATCAGTTCCCAAATGACAAAATCAAGCACTGCCCTATGTTTTTTTCTAATTTCAGAAACTATTTCAATTAAATGTTTGTCATGATAGGGGGAAAAGGATAATCTTAACTTCCATTTCATGATGACTTGAATATAATGACAGCGTGCGGCAATGAAATATGGTTGACTCAAACATAGCTTGCTTTATTTTTGGGAAAAAACTGCCACATGCCTATAATTTACAGAATAAGCAATTAGATTGTGATTTATATACAGCTATAGAAAGAAATAAGAGACCACCTGAAAATCCTCAGTTTCTCTGGAACTACTGGATTTGTTACTGTGCGAATATTTTAGACATATGGACACATATTGGATAAGTGGAGCAAAGACACACCACAGGCAACAACTTGTTCTTCCATAGTTAAATGAATTTGATAAAAGGCGCATAACATTTTCACGCTAGAAAGCACGTTTTATACGTGGGAATGCAAGTAATTTGCTGATATGGTGCAACGGCCCCTTTAAATACGAGATCAATGTAGCAAACTCTCACCGTCAGAGCTGTGAAGGCAGACAGCGTTGTTGCCAGGGCGGCCAGAGCGAACTTTAAAGCTCTTTCCGCCTTAGGTTATGTACAGTTGCACAGTTTTGTAAGGGTTTGCGTTAAATATTAACACTTGATGAATTCTACTAATTTTGCCTCCGAATTTGAACTATTTATTCACAACATCCAAATAACATCCATTATTCTGCACATTTGTCATGTACTGGAAACAAATTAAAATAAATTAATTAAACAATGTTTTCATGTTTTAGTATTGTGTAAACATCACCTTTTTGCTTATTTGTAATGCTATTCTTTCATCTAAAAGTAAATCTTTGTTTAAATTGCATTATATTCAAATAGCAATTCATTATGTACTTACCCATCAACTGCCCCTGAGGAGATAAGTTTGTTCTCATCGCAAAACAAAACCACTGTCACACCTTGTTGGGAATCCTGAAAAGTTAAAAAAAAAATTAATAAATGACAAAACGTATGTTAATGTTACAATTTAAAATGGTAAATAAGCACATTATACTTCACACACAATGTATCTTTAAAAAAAAACAGAGCTGGCAAATGAATGACATTATCTGACTCACCACAGGGGGCGCCATGCCACGCCTCTTCTTTGTTTGAGGTGTGTATCTTTCAGGTTTCATATGAGCGCCACTGATCTGCTTTACTTGCCTGTAGAAACCATCTGTGATGGGTGAAAATATTGTGGTGAGCTTCAGAAATCATTTTGACATACGATTATAATATTACAATATTACCTACCTTTTTTACTGCATCTTGTATCCCAAATCATTATGTTTCCATCTCTGCCTCCAGTGCTAAACACCGCTGTATAAGAGAAAAAAAGCTGTCTAGAAAAGAACCAACAATATATACCACAATAGCATGTGAACAAAGCACGCCGCTATTCAGTGTTGTATAAATGTAGAAAAATAATATACCATTTCAGTATTCACTGAAGTCAATGTGAACTGAAAGCTGCTGAGGCTTATTTCAGTATGTTGCTGTACTTCTAACAGAAATGGAGTATTGAGTAGGGGGCAAGGCTTTACTTTTGCCCATCATTACCTCATAACAAACTAATGGTAAGAGGGGTGTGGCTAAAAATATTGTGGCTGAAGGCGTCAATCATCAGAGAAGAACCGTCACTCCAAATGCGGAAGCAAATAGTCAGACTTTGATTGAAGATTACCAAAACAATATAATTTTTTTTTTACTGCATATTAACTTAACTTAATATACTTCACCTAAGGAATAACAATATGCGATAGCAATATAATTGTGAAATCTGATATCATCCAAACTTTAACAATTCATATTAGCTTTTACTCTCATGTTGTTAATTTTCTGCTTAGTTTCAGTCTTTTTTTTTTAACTCTACTTTGCATTAACTTACTGTTTTTAAGCTTTAATAATTGTGCTCAAATTTGTCTTGATAAAATTTCTAATTATTGATTTTTTTTTTGTAATTTTTTAAATAAAATTTTCCACAAATATTTCTAGGCAATTTATTTCAATTAACACTAGAACTACTGAGGTGGTCATTTTGACTTTTTAAATAAAATAATGTTAAAATAAAACCCACATATTTATAATACCCTTCCTTTTCCTAAATGTGTGTATATTTCTTTCTAACATTGTTAATTTATTAAAATTACAAAAATAGTTCTAAAACTTATTCCTTAAATTACCATGGCGGTCAAAATGACAGCATACATTTCAGTGTCCACTACTTTTTCCCCCTGAACATGCTAACACAACTTCCTGCTAACACCGATATAACTTTCTGATAGCAAAAACACAACTTTACTTTATACATGTCAACATATTCAGTGCCACGAAAAACCTTGCTTCTCTGCTTGTGAAGTGAAAGTGAGGTGCCCAGCTTCATGGCTGGTCCAATAACACATTTATAGGTTGTATTATCAAAACGATCACATTTTTAAGGTAATGACTTCATAAAATACGACGAAGACATTTAAAGCTTAATTCTAATATCTCAAATATAAACCTTGAATGTAAATATGACATCTTATATGAAAATGGTAAGAATGACCACTATGGCCATTGTAGTTTGGGTAATTCCAGTAATAATAATAATAATAATAATAATAATGCTACGGTGTGTAAACCCTGTTATATCAGTTTCAAACTTTCAGAAACATCTAAAAGCACTGCAATCTTATGCTAATTAACTAATTTTGTAATTTTACCTCAAGTTTGCATAAACGTGAAATAATCACTGGCAGCATGATCAAGTACAGCACCAAAAAAACACTTAAAAAGCACTGATCAAGTTAGTGTGTGCATTATAAGATAGAATACGAGTAGTCCATTATGACCATTCAAACATTAATGCACATACTTGCATTTTACATACAGAAAAAAGTATTATGCTACTTTAAATGTAGCTGAAGTGTTATTAGCTACCTTTCTCTTCCTTGTAAAAAGCCACTGATTTGAGACTGCATTGGTGTCCTTTAAATGTGCCCAGCAGGTCACCAGTAATAACATCCCACAGACGAGCAGTTTGGTCACCAGATGCCGTAACCTGCAAATGAATACATTCCCATTAAAAACAACAGAAAACAATTACACACTGAAAGCATCTATAAACAAAGGAATAGTGCTAAAACTTACCAAGCTATTTGTTCCAGGAACCCAGGCGATATCAAAAACTGCATTATCATGTGCCTGCCATTCTGAAAAACACATGTTTGACATCAAAATAAAATTTACAAAAGTGATTTTATGCATGTAGAAAGCACATTAAACAATAAAAAAAGGCTTCTTCTTTAATATTTAAAAATAACTTTTGTGAAAATATAACGTCAAATATGAGTAAAAAAGCATTTATACATGTGTAAAATAAATATACGTATTCTGTACTTGTTAAAACATAGAAAAGAAAACGTTATCCTACTCCAAAAAATGTCACGCTGACAAAAACCCAGTGGTTCAAAGGATGGTGGCGAAGTATAAAGATTTAAAATGACAATTAATATTAGTTGAACGAGTGCATAAGGTAAGTGGTTGTGATTGACGTTTGCAATAACCAATCAGCGCAGACTACTCCCCTATTTAGAGCTGAGTGGCTGTAGCCTGTCATGAGGCACGTTCTGTATCCCCTTCCTGTGTGTGCGCGCGCATCGGCAGTGGCTTTAAGCGCTGAGGTCCTTAAATTGATTTCTTTAATGTGTCATCAAATGACTTTTGTTCTAAATATGCCTGACTATTTGTATGTATTGGTGTATAAAATAATTGACTGAGGTAAAGTTGGTTTCGTATTTGCACATTCCAACTTTCATATTCAATAAAATAGTAAAGCAGAGTTTAAAAGGCTAATACAGATTGATTATCATGATATACTGTTATGAGCACAATACATTTGTAACTGTATAACTTGACAGTTTAAAACAGCTGATGGACACGCTTATCGATATGGAAGGTTGTGACATCATTGTTTAAGCGAGGAGCCATCTACAATTAATCAGAACATTTGAATCTTTTTTTTTTTTTTTTTTTTTTTTTTAAATATGACTAAATAAAAAATATATATAGGTGATCAATAAAAACATCTTATTTGAATGCATAAATGTGAATGATATGCGCTGTTACAGCTGTAGTCGAATAACATGCCATTTTTCATTTTTTAATAAAGTGAAAACTCGTGAAACGATCATTATATTTATTGTTTACCACGCTTCTTTGAGTATTAGGTCTGAAATCTATGGAAGCCCATTCCTGCCACATTAAAAAAAAAAATAATAATAATAATTGTGACTTTTTCTGACTTCATAACTCACAGTTGCAACTATTTATTAGAATTCTGACTTTTTGTCTAAGAATTGTGTGTTAATATCTCCCAATTCTGACTTTAAAACTCACAATTTCGAGTTTACATCTCACAATTCTGAGAAAAAAAGTCTGAATTGCGAGTTTGTATCATGCGAATCCGAGATAAAGTTGCAATAATAATTTGTTCACATTGAGGAGAAGTTGGTTTTATATTCACACGTTGGTTCAGTGACAACTTGTGACACGCTCCCTATATTGTTTACCATGGTACTTTGAATATTCAGTCTGAAATCACATAAGTGTGACTTCAAAACAACATTAGCACTGTTTAATGGACTGTGAACAATGTTGTACTTTGATAGTCATTGGCTGCTAATATGATTTCACTATTTAGTATTTGCAAAGAATACTTTTCTAAATTATATTAAAACGGTTCAAGTTTGAATATAACACCAACTTTACCCCACTGAATGTCATTTTAGTGCATGTCTACAGTGAAACCACGGATGAAAAAAATGTATGACAGTAATTTAGAGCACAGAAATATAAATAAATAATAAATTAATGGCATTCTAATGTACATGGAAAAACACAAAGCTTTTTTTGAGCTTCTTGTTTTCATTCTTGTCAACGCCATTTTTATCTTTGACGCCCATTTGAATTAGTTTTCCAAAAACGACCTAGTTTTAACCTTTAAATAATTCCCAGATAAACTTCAAGCCAACCTTTCAGAACAGAGCTCTGTTTTTCTCCAGTGTTGAAGATGGTCACAAACCCTTCTTCATTGGCGACAGCAAGACAGTTTTGTTGTCCAGGAGCTGAACATAGAAAACAAACCAGCACAAACAGGAAGTCTTCACACAATTCTGCGCTACTGAGTTAGTTTGAACTCATTATGAATGACAAAATAAGCGTTTACCGGAGGAAAATGTGCACCCGAATGGCGGCACAGCAGCAGCGGAGGCTCCATAAGAGATGTGTTCATCCCGCCGAGCGCATTCATAGCAGTCCAGCAGAGACGACAGAGGAAACACCCGCCGCTCACCTGATTATTACAGCGTATTTCAGTGTAAACAGTGCAATAACACAGATTTAGGTAAACATATATAAACTGAACTCACCATTATGTCTCCTTTTTATAACCCCTCGATCAACAACATGGTGGAAAAGAGTCATCGCTCCTGCAGGATGCGGGTTTCATTCAGAAGTGGTCAGTTTCCCGCGAACAATGAAAAAGCGCTGAAGACGAATTCCCCGCGAGATGGACGACCAGTGTTCTGATTGGTCGACGCGTCAGAATACCGGAAGTGTTGAGCTACTGCGAGCGGAATGGCTGTTGGGTTTATGGGGTTTTTTTATGGATGTTATGAGCATTAGAGAACACTAGAGGCGCCATGTGGCCCTAAAAAAAATAAAATCCGGTTTAACATATTTTTTGTAGTTCATTATTAAAATGTTGTTTTAAAGATTCTTCACGAATAATTTATTAAACAAAAACATACATTAATATATTTTAACTATTTATTTGTCGTGACTATGAAACTTATGAAATCCAAATTTTGCCACATAAGAAAAATAAAATCACGTTTTCGTCTAAATTATGAGATTTAAAAATTAAATAAATAAATACACAGACTAATTAACAGTAAATGACAGTCATTTATAAGATAGATAGATAGATAGATAGATATTCTAACGTACATGTTATAAAGATTCTTAATGAATACTTGATTTTAAAAAACCTATTAAAAAACATTACAACTATTTATAATAGCTGTTATAAAAGCCAAATTCTGCCATAAGAAAAATAAAATCACGTTTTGTCTAAACTATGAGATTTAAGTAAATAAACACAGATTAATTAACCAATAATAATGACTTAACAACGTGTGAGGTTTTTGTGAAGTAAAAAAGGTATAAAATATGAGATAGTAAGTATTATGAGATGCAAAGCAAACATTATGGTTTACTAAATCATCATTTAGATTAAAAAATTATAATAAAATCTCGACATTACCATCATATCTTATAATTACTATTTCATTGTTTTTTTTCATGTCAGTGAGTGTAGACTATTTACTGGACTTAGCGGCTCATTAATTATGACTTTTTCATGTCATATGATGGAGTTTGCATGTTCTCCCCGTGTTCGCGTGGGTTTCCTCCGGGTGCTCCGGTTTCCCCCACAAGTCCAAAGACATGCGGTATAGGTGAATTGGGAAAGCTAAAATTGTCCGTAGTGTATGTGTGTGAATGAGTGTGTATGAATGTTTCCCAGTGATGGGTTGCAGCTGGAAGGGCATCCGCTGCGTAAAAACATATGCTGGATAAGTTGGCGGTTCATCCCGCTGTGGCGACCCCAGATTAATAAAGGGACTAAGCCGAAAAGAAAATGAATGAATGTCATATGATTTATCAACGTGTTTTATCTTTAAATGGAGAAAATGTGTATTTTTTACAAATGATTTATTCAAAAAATAAAACTTAAAATATGCATTCAAAAATGAATAAGCAAATGCACATTTGTATGTATAAACTCTCTGTACACACACACACACACACACATGTTTGTTTTTGTGAAAAGTGGGTACATTACATAGGTTTCCATTGATTTTATACAGCACAAACCGTATTTAGTATTGGCCTAACCCCACCCTACCCCTAAACCCAACCATCACAGGAAACAGTGGACAGCTTTACTCTCTGATTAAACTCATTCTGTGGGATTTCTAAGCTTTTTGAAAAAATGAGGACGTCAGCTGTGTCCTCATATTTCACCTCCTTTTTGTAATACCTGTGTCATACCTATGTCATTATACAGATTTGTGTCCTGACATGTCACAAAAACACGTACACACGCACACACACACACACACACACACACACACACACACACACACACACACACACACACACACACACTTTACATTCACTCATTCATTTTTATTCATCAGGGGTTGCCACAGCGGAATGAACCACCAACTTATCCAGCATATGTTTTACACAGCGGATGCCCTTCCAGCCGCAACCCAGTACTGGAAGACATCCATACACACTCATTCATGGCTCTACGGCCAATTTAGTTTATTCAATTCACCTATTTGTGGGGGAAACTGGAGCACCCAGAGGAAAACCACGCCAACATGGGGGGAACATGCAAACTCCACACAGAAATGCCAACTGACCCAGCCGGGACTCGAACCAGCGACCTTTTTGCTGTGAGGCAGTTATTTTAGCTTTCATTACTCCTATTGATATCAGCTGTAAGTCACTTTTAATAACTGCCTCTGTCGAATGGTTAAATGTAATTAATTAAATAAAATTAATTAAAGCATAACGACCCTAAAAGCTGAGCAGAGGTTGAGACCAATCAGAGTTCATGCCTACTCATAGGCTCCGCCCTCTTCGGTCACCCTCTTGTGGGCGCTTTCGCTTCTAGCGTTCTTTGTAGCGCAAGGGGAACCCGACGACACATCCTGGCGTTGTGCGTCACGTGACCTGCACTGCAAGAACTGACATTCTAACAGAAATCCTGATCAAGCTGAACAGTTTACTACAGATTGGAGTAATTACCAATCTAATGTGGGTCCCAGCACATGTGGGAATTCAGGGTAATGAGGAGGCAGATAAAATAGCTAAACAATCTCTACAGCAAAATGAACCAATTATACAAATTTGACTAAGCAGAGCAGAAGGGAAAAACTTAATCTTAGAAGCCTGTCATGGAGAATGGCAGAAAGTTTGGGAACCCAGTAGCACAGGTCGACATTATTATAAGATTCAAAAAACTATAAAGAAAAGCAAAACAGCTCATAATCTTAGTCGAAGAGAACAAGTTATTTTAACACGTTTAAGAACAGGACATACACATTTAAATCAAACATTATACATTATGGGGAAACATGAGACAGGTTTATGTAACACGTTTAACAGAGGAGACAGTGGCACGTGTTTTAAAAAGATGCAAAGCAAATGAAAAGGAAAGGAGAAATCTTAATTGCATACCTTAGGATATCAGGATTTCACAATAAAAGGTTTATTAAAAGATGGTTTAGATTCAGGGAGACAAATAAAGGCAATTATGAGATTCATTAAGAATAGTGGACTATACAATAGAATTTAGGAATCCACAATTCAGTCTCTTCACACTCCATCACAGTAGGTGGCGATATGCACCTCTAAAAGTTGGTTCGCAACTCGCCATAAAACCAAGAAGAAGAAGACCTGCACTGCACTGACCTCAAACTTCATGCACCAAATCCCGTCTAATACGACAAATAAAGCATTGGATTCGAGAAAAGCATATCGGTTCACATTTTTCGCAGTCCGATAATAAACAATGTCGCTCTCAGCAGCGCGTTCGTTTCTGTCGGAGGCGGCATACGGCGAGCAGGAGCTGGACGCCAATTCAGCGCTGATGGAGCTCGATAAAGGTGCATCTTTACACACACACACACACACACACACACACACACACACACACACAC
>CAIGQV010019171.1:4742104-4755105 GCA_903798115.1 Danio jaintianensis
ACACACACACACACACACACACACACACACACACACACACACACACGTGTGTATTTGTTTACTGGTGGAGTGTGTTTGTGTGTGTGCTATTTAAATGTTGAATATCATTGTATCTGGTCATATTATAAAGCACTTCTGCACTATGTTTGTACTACTGTACTGTGATTTGTTTCCATTCAGACAGGATGTGTAGAGATGCAACTTATGTTACTGAAAGATCCAGAATTTACTCAGCCTTCAAGTAGTTTCAGACTTTGAGTTTCTTTCTTCCTTTAAACACACGGGTGCTGGAAATGCTCGAATTTTAATCTACCAAGGTTTGAAAAGTGCTTCGACTATGGACGAAGTGCTTGAAAATGTAACTGCAGTGCTTTCATAATTATTGATCTTACTAAAATTGAGTTAAAGTTGGTTTTCACACTTACAGACTTTCTTCTTGATAATATAATTTCAGAAAAGTATTCTTTGCAAATACTAAATAGTGAAATCATATTAGCAGTTAATGAATATCAAAGTACAACATTGTTCACAGTCAAATAAACAGAGCTAATGTTGTTTTAAAGTCACACTTATATGTGATTTCAGACCCTATATTCAAAGTAGCATGGTAAACATTAAATGGAGCGTGTCACAAGTTGTGACTGAACGAATGTGGGCATATAAAACCAACTTTACCTCAATTTTACTAAATAGGTAATAGGTAGTGAAAATAACAATTTAAATAAAATGAAAATACATATCGTTGCTTCTGCATAAAATGAAAATCTGGGGTCTGCGCATGAGCTTGTAGCATGATCTGCCTCTCTTTTTTTTTTTTTTTAACAGCGCCCCTTGAAATTAAAATAAATATGACTTTAAGATGAAATCAGACACATTTAAGATTGAATAAATGACATTTAAGATAGTATATGACTTAAGGCAATCATGGCATCACCATTTCTCCTTAATACTTTACTATACTATATAATGAACTATTGATTAGAAGTCTGATATAATTTGATAAAGTATGTGTGTGTATGTAAATGTGTAATTTTGACACACTTGTAGAGAACGTGCATCTGAAAAGTGCTTAAATTATTTAAAAAAAATAGCACTGTAAACACAAAAGAAGATACTTCAGTGTCAGTAACCATTGACTTCCACAGTAGGAAAACAAATACTATGGAAGTCAATAGTTGCAGGTTTCCAGCTTTCTTCAAAATATCTTCTTTAGGGCTTTGACAGATTAATAAAACTGAAATTGGTTTGGATCAAATGAAGGAAGAGTAAGTTGTCAATAACAAAACATTTTGGTTTGGACTATCACTTTAACTCACACATTTTTGTCTCTTCTACAGGTTTGCGGTCTTGTAAACTGGGCGAACAGTGTGAAGCCGTGGTCCTTTTCCCCAAACTCTTCCAGAAATACCCGTTCCCCATTCTCATCAACTCTGCCTTCCTGAAGCTGGCAGACATCTTCAGACTTGGGTAATTGCGCACATGAATACATAAGAATAATCCAATGTTTTTATGGTTACTAATGGTATAGATATGGTGACAGAATTGTCAATAATATTGTTTCTGTTTTATTGCAAAAATTATGTATTAATAATTTAGTTTTGTTTACTTGAAAATCACTGTAGTACTTTAACAAGAAAGCAGTAATTGAAGCCTCACAGAAATAGCCCAGTTTATTTATTTATTTATTTATTTGTCTTTTCCTTTTTCTTAATTTTTCAAATTTTCCCTGAATTTCTTCCCTCCCAAATTAGGAACAACTTCCTGCGCCTGTGTGTGCTGAAGGTCACGCAGCTGAGCGAGAAACACCTGGAGAAGATCCTGAATGTGGATGAGTTTGTCAAAAGAGTGTTTTCTGTCATCCACAGCAATGATCCTGTGGCCAGAGCAATCACCCTCAGGTACTTTCACTCCACAGTAGTGCTGTTTAACGATTATTTGCGACTAATCCTGTACAAAATAAAAGCTTGGATTTACATAATATATATGTGCACACTGTGTGTATGTTTATTATGTATATATGTAAACGCACACACAAACATGACTATGAAAAAACATATTTAAATAAACATGAAAAAAAAGTACATATAAGTTTATTTTTATATATAATTGTATGCTATATATTCACTCACTGGCCACTTTATTAGGTACACCTGTTCAACTGCTCGTTAACGCAAATTTCTAATCAGCCAATCACATGGCAGCAACTCAATGCATTTAGGCATGTAGACATGGTCAAGACGAACTGCTGCGGTTCAAACTGAGCATCAGAATGGGGAAGAAAGGTGATTTAAGTGACTTTGAACGTGGCATGGTTGTTGGTGCCAGACGAGCTGGTCTGAGTATTTCAGAAACTGCTGATCTACTGCGATTTTCACGCACAACCATCTCTAGGGTTTACAGAGAATGGTCCAAAAAAGAGAAAATATCCAGTGAGCGGCAGATCTGTGGGCGCAAATGCCTTGTTGATGCCAGAGGTCAGAGGAGAATGGCCAGACTGGTTCCAGCTGATAGAAAGGCAACAGTAACTCAAATAACCACTTGTTACAACCGAGGTATGCAGAAGAGCATCTCTGAACGCACAACATGTCGAACCTTGAGGCAGATGGGCTACAGCAGCAGCAGACCACACGGGGTGTCACTCCTCTCAGCTAAGAACAGGAAACTGAGGCTACAGTTCGCACAGGCTCTAATTGGACAATAGAAGATTGCAAAAACGTTGCCTGGTCTGATGAGTCTTGATTTCTCTTGTGACAGTCGGATGGTAGGGTCAGAATTTGGCATCAACAACATGAAAGCATGGATCCATCCTGCCTTTTATCAACGATTCAGGCTGGTGGTGGTGGTGTAATGGTGTGGGGGATATTTTCTTGGCACACTTTGGGCCCATTAGTATCAATTGGGCATTGTGTCAACTCCACAGCCTACCTGAGTATTGTTGCTGACCATGTCCATCCCTTTATGACCACAGTGTACCCATCTTCTGATGGCTTCCAGCAGGACACGCCATGTTACACTGGTGTCTTGAACATGACAATGAGTTCACTGTACTCAAATGACCTCCACAGTCACCAGTATCAATCCAATAGAGCACCTTTGGGATGTGGTGGAACGGGAGATTCGCATCATGGATGTGCAGCCAACAAATCTGCAGCAACTGGGTGATGCTATCATGTCAATATGGACCAAAATCTCTGAGGAATATTTCCAGTACCTTGTTGAATCTATGCCACGAAGGATTAAGGCAGTTCTGAAAGCAAAAGGGGGTCCAACCCGATACTAGTAAGGTGTACCTAATAAAGTGGCCGGTGAGTGTATGTATTTCATATAAATATTTGTGCACACTGTGTGTGTATATTATATATTTAAATGCGCACACACAAACATGACTATGAAAAAACATTAAAAAAAATACATAAAATTGTATATTTATATATAATTGTATGTTATATATACATATTTTATATAACCATAAATATTTGCGCACATTGTGTATATGTATTATGTATATATGTAAATATACACACAGAAATGACTTTGAAAAAAACATTTTTAAATAGATATAAAAAATATACATATATATTTATATCTATATATAATTGTATGTAATATAAATATTTTATATAAATTTAAACAAAAAATCTCTATGTATACATGGATCTGTGTGTTTATATAAACACAATAAATATACAAATAACATGCAATAATATGTAAATGCACACATGTATGATTTAAGCGATTAAACGTTTAAACAGCACTACTTGACAGCGTTTCTGTTTTATCAAAATAGTTTGTTTGTTTTACAAGTCGATTTTTCGTTATCAGACTCCTACACTAGAGAACAGTTTTATTCAGGAAATATGTTAAGGAAAATGTTTAAAAAGGTGTCCTGTGGAGGAATTTTAGAACACTGATTTTATAATATTGATCAAACTGCAACAGCTTATATGGATTTTTATCAGCATTGTTGTTAGTTGTATTATTTTTTTTTGTGAGTGCAATGAATCATTATTAAGAAACAGTTATGATTGTAAATTATATATTGAATATTTAGTACAAGTGTTGCTGTGATTATAGCCAATGCTGTTGATATGGCATTAAAAAATAAATAAATAAATAAATAATCAGATACATACTATTTATTATTATTATTATTATTTTTTGCTATTAGCTATCCTGTCAAAGACCATAGAATAGTCTGCAAATAATGTGATTGTACAGATGTTGTAAGTGTATGTTATGTTTTTTTTTGTGCTTTTCCACAGGATGCTGGGAAGTTTAGCCTCCATCATTCCAGAGAGAAAGAACGCTCATCACAGCATCCGCCAGAGCCTGGACTCTCACGATAATGTTGAAGTAGAAGCGGCTATTTTTGCAGCCGCTAGCTTCTCATCACACTCCAAGTAGGTGTTCAGAAAGCTTGATAGGCTTTTAACTGCTGTCAAAAGAGCACTTTCATCTGATTCTAGTTATTCATTAGCAAGAGATAAAGAAAAAAAAAATGTGTTTACAAGATATGTTAGGTTGCTATTAGTGTTTATTTTTGTGATTCTCCTTTTAGTTTAAGCAGTTGTAATTTTGTTTTTCGTTGTTTCGATTTTAGGTTTTAGTTTTTGTCCTGTTAAGAAAGGGAAGATATAAAACAAAATTTAGAAAAAAAAGTAATCGATTTTGTTTTGTTTTGTTAAACTGAAAAATTGCTATTATTGCAACAGAATTATGACTTCTATCTTTTAGATGATTTATTTTTGTGTTTTTCGTTTTCATTTTAGTTAAAGCAGTGGTAATTTTGTTTTTCGTTGTTTTGATTTTAGGTTTTATTTTATTTTTTTACCCGTTTAGAAAGGGGAGATATAAAACTAAAATTAGAAAAACAAGTAATTGATGGCATGTTTTTTTAATTTTTTTTTATTTAATCTTAGTTTATTTTTATTTTTTTTTAACTGAAACTGAAAACCAAATTAAACTGAGAAATGTTGCTTTTATCTTTAAAATTATTTAGTTTTGTGTATTTCAATTCTTGTTAAGAAAGGGAAGATATGAAACAAAATTTTGAAAGAAGTAATCGGTTTTGTTTTGTTAAACTGAGAAATTGCTATTATTGCAATTGAATTATGACTTTTATCTTTAAAATGATTTATTTATGTGTTTTCCGTTTTCATTTTAGTTGAAGCAGTGGTCATTTTGTTGTCTTGTTTTTTTTATTTTATCTTATTTTATTTTTTTTAACTAAAAACCAAGTTAAACTGAGAAATATTGCTATTATTGCAACTCAATTATGACCTTTATTTTTTTTATTATTTATCTATTTATTTTATAAAAAAAAAATTTATATGTTAGGACAGTAGGATATATCGAAATATTAAGTTATAGGAAATATTGCTTATTTTAGTATTTTATTTTAAGAAATATGCATAAAGTTGGTAAACCTTAATGAGCCTGTTAAAAATGCATAATCTTGTTCATTGCGTTTTTTTTAGTTATACATATGGCTTACTATAATATTATAAAGTGGGCTAAAGAGGGATCATTTGAATTTAAATCAATTAGTGCTTGTCTTTCTTTTGTCTTTTTTCCTCCAGAGATTTTGCGGCAGGAATTTGCAACAAGATTAGTGAGATGATTCAAGGTATGTGAAATCTTTATGTTAATGATCTTCATATGTGTCAGTAGTCTGCAGTCTGACTGTGTCTGTCTGTATGTGTGTGTCTCTCTCTCTGTGTCTGTGTGTCTGTGCGTGCGTGTGACCACAGGACTGGACACTCCAGTGGAACTGAAGCTGAAGTTGATCCCGATGCTGCAGCATATGCATCATGATGCCAGTCTGGCGTCATGCAGCAGAGAGTTACTGCAGGAGCTGGTGTCCTCGTACCCGTCCACACCCATGCTGATCGTCACACTGCACACCTTCACTCAGCTGGCCACATCCTCGCTCGTCGACATCCCGGAGCAGGTCAGAACACTGCTGTCTCATACTGACCACATACTGACTGTACAGTGTCAAAAAAATTATTAATATACAGTGTGTAAATGGAACAGATTGCTCACGGTTCGGTTCGTTTCATATCACAATTCGGTACAGTTCAGCATATGATATATTCAGTAACAGAAGGACACTGTCAAATAAAAAAAAGAAAGCAATACTATCCACAAGCAAAAGCACAAATTAATGCAATATAGCAAAGATACCACTACAGGTGAGTGGGCTTGATAAACCACCTGAAGAAAGCACACTCGTTCATCTCTCTCTGTTATTTTAACCGACACTTGCACCAGTTTTGCACCAGACACTTTCTTACAATCACTCAACATATTAAAAAAAACAACAACAACATTGTGCATTTATGAAGTGTGCTTCATACTGGTGAGTGGATTTGACAAACCACCTGTAGGAACACCCTTTTTTTCTTTCTATAAACCCTTTCTATAACCAACCCCCCCCCCCCCCCCAACCCCTGCCACTCATATATATATATATATATATATATGAGTGGCAGGTACTGCAAATAACTATTACTGCAAAATAGAATAAACATGAAAACAAAAGTTACAGATGGGCATGTGAAAATTCGCTGAATATAATGTTAGCCGTTTAGATTTGACATGTCATAATGTATTGCATTTCTGTTTTGAGTTTTGATTTGTTCTCATGTTATATAATTTGAATCGGGGATTTTTCTCACTGATGCTACTGCTGTAACATTTGTGAATGGGTTATTTTTTTGTTCTCAAATTTCAGAAAAACAAATCTATGAATTTTAAGTATCTGACATTTTGGTAATATTTATTTCATGGGATTATAAAAATAGTCATAAATTAACTTACTATAAGTCTGCAGCCTCAATGGTTTGCGTCCAGTGAGGTTTTCAAAATTAAAAAAAATATATACTTTTATTTAGTCAGAATGCATGAAATTGTTCAAAAGTTTGATATTTTTGCTAAAGATTCTACCAAAATTCTTTAAAAAAACACTTTGTTCATCCAAAAATCCATAAAAATTTGCACAAAATAAATGGTTCAATATTGATAATGTAATGTTAGTCAAGCATCAAATCAACAAATTGTAACCAACTCTGAATGATCACTTATTTAAACTTAGTAGTTTACATTGTTATAATAATAATAATAATAATAATAATAAAAAAAAAAAAAATAATAATAATAATGGGCAGCGCAGTGGGTAGCGCTGTCGCCTCACAGCAAGAAGGTCGCTGGTTTGAGCCTCGACTGGGTCAGTTGGCATTTCTGTGTGGAGTTTGCATGTTCTCCCTGTGTTGGCGTGGGTTTCCTCCGGGTGCTCCGGTTTCCCCCACAGTCCAAAGACATGTGGTATAGGTGAATTGGGTAGGCTAAATTTTCTGTAGTGTATGTGTGTGAATGAGAGTGTATGGGTGTTTCCCAGTGACTGGTTGCAGCTGGAAGGGCATCCGCTGTGTAAAACATGTGCTGGATAAGTTGGCAGTTCATTCTGCTGTGGCGACCCCAGATTAATAAAGGGACTAAGCCGAAAATAAAATAAATGAATGAATGAATAATAATAATATTAAATACATCATTATATTGCTGTTACTGTCTGTTTTTGCAGCCTTGGTGAATATAATAAACCTTTTTTTTTAAAAAGACTACAATTTGTTTGCTAGTTAACAATGTTAGCTATTGTAGTTAAAACTCAACAAAAAAATACAACCTATTTTTTTTATCTGTTACTATTATTTAAAGGATTTGAGCTAACGTGAGCTAACAATCAGCAGTTGTATTTTTAATAGCTTCTATTAAATGAGATTAATACATACTATAACAAACACATTGTTGTTAATATAAGTTTGTGTATTAAACAGCAGTAACTAACAGTGTTTTATTGTAAAATGCTACCAAATAAAATCCTACAAACCCCAATTATTTTGGAAGAAGCTTTTGTTTGTAATGCATTTTCAACAATAAAGAAAAGAAAAAAAAAAAAAAAAAGCAATGTTATTCAATCCTCCATGTGTCATTTTCATCGAATTTGTCTCAAGAATTAGCTCTTCTCTCTCTCTGGCTTGTAGATTTGTCTTCTTCTCCAGTACTTGAAGGAAGACCCCAGAAAAGCTGTGAAAAGACTCGCCATTCAGGATCTCAAGCTCTTGGCCAAAAAAGCTCCTCATTTGTGGACCAGGAAGAACATACAGGTGAGAGAGTCACAGATCATTTCATTTCTTACTACAGTAAATGTGTATATATACATCATCTCAGAGACGTGTGCTTGTAGGTGCTGTGCGAGTGTGCTCTCAACACCCCATACAACAGCCTGAAGCTGGGAATGCTGTCTGTCCTCTCCACATTGTCTGGCACCATCGCTATTAAACAGTACTTCAGCCCTAATGCAGGTACAGGTCTGATATGTTGGCTTGAGGATTGTAGTTGGTGTGGTTTGATAGATTTGAGTTCTGATCTGTCTGTATGATGATGCAGGCGATGCGTCTCACTCTGACCTAGTAAAGCTGGCACAGGAGTGCTGTTATCACAGTGACCTGGCAGTGGCAGCACATGGAATCACAGTGTTAACCAGCATCGCGGCTTCCTGCCCAGAGAAAGGTTGGTTTGTAGTTCAATAGTAAATAAAAAATAATCAATAGATTTTTGGTTGTATTGACTTGAGTACACTCAATTTAAAATATAATGGATGTTTAGATGAGAAATAACTTTATTTTTTATCTTTATTTAGAATTTTCATGTTTTTTGATTGAATATTTTGTCAGAGGTCATTCAGCTGGAACAGGAAACAGTGATGGGGATGGAGTCTCTCATTTTGCTCTGCAGTCAAGATGACAGTAAAACTGCCCAGGCCACACTAAAAGTAAGTGATAATCAAAGGTATACAGTGTGTTTACACATCCAGTGCTTGTGTGTTTCATGATACATGCATATACATACAGTTGACGTCAGAATTATTAAACCCCCTCAATTATTAGCCCCCTGTTTATTTGTTTCTCCAATTTCTGTTTAACGGAGAGAAGATTTTTTTCAACACATTTCTAAACATAATAGTTTTAATAACTAATCTCTAATAACGGATTTTTTATCTTTTCCATGGTAACAGTAAATAATATTTTACTAGATATTTTTCAAGACACTTCTATACAGCTTAAAGTGACATTTAAAGGCTTAACTAGGTTAATTAGGTTAACTAGGCAGGATAGGGTAATTAGGCAAGTTATTATAACGATGGTTTGTTCTGTAGACTATCGAAAAAAAATATAGCTTAAAGGGGCTAATAATTTTGACCTTAAAATGTTTTTAAAAAAAATTAAAAACTGCTTTTATTCTAGCCGAAATAAAACAAATAAGACTTTTCTCCAGAAAAAAAAATATTATCAGACATACTGTGAAAATTTCCTTGCTCTGTTAAACATCATTTGGAAATATTTAAAAAAGAAAAAAAATTCAAAGGAGGTTTAATAATTCAGATTTTAACGGTATAAATATATATACATACACACATATATATTCAACTCTGTGTGTGCAGTCAGGGGGTGATCTGGAACTGGTGTGTGTGTGCAGTGCATGATGGGATATGTAGTTCAAATGAATGACAAGGAGTGTTCTCCAGCGATCTGCTTCATGACAAAATGTGTGTTTGTGTGTATATATTAAAGGTCAACTGATTGGTCAAAATCTAACCTTAATTAACTTTAGCCAATTTTTAGGCACATTTTGCATTTTTGTGGACCACTTTTTGGTGCATTATACTTTTCTTTTAATCCATTTTTTTCAGTAAAATTTATTGGCAAAAGAAAAATGCAATTACAAGTGATTTATTGTGTTACAGCCATTTTCTCCAGATGTAATTAGTTGCACGTTTTTCACATTTGTTTGCTTATTTGGTCCCACTTTATATTAGGTGGCCTTAACTAATATTTACTTACACTGAAATTAATCATTGTCACAATGTACTTACTGTTTTTACATTTTACTTATGATTGATTAAATACCTGCATGTAATTACCACTGTTATTAATTTCTATAATTACATTTGTAATTACCATCCCTTACACCATAACCCACCCTTAAACCTACCCCTACCACTAAAGCTACCCCTACCCGTATCCCACCTCACAAGTGTTCTACAATGCATTATGAACACAGTAAGTACATTGTATTTATTTTTTGATGCAAGTACATAGTAGTTAAGGCCACCTAATATAAAGTGGAACCGCTTATTAGTTTAACTCCTTATTTTGCTTCTGTTGTGCTCTCAATCACTTGTAGCAGCTGTATTGAATCTTTGCATTGTTTGTTTGGTCAGACGGCGCTCACTTCTCTGGTGCAGATGTTGAAGAGCTGCCCTCATCTCAGTCAGAGCTCGGTGGAGCTCCTGCTCGGGCAGCTGCACTGCGCGTGTGACTCTGCACGGGTGCTCATGTGCCAGGCTCTGGCCGCCATTGCCACACAACAGCCGGTGCTGGCGGAGGGAATGCTGGGAGACCTGCTAGAGCTCTTCAGGGTGGCGAGTCACAGGACCTCAGAGAAACAGCAGGAGCTTCTGGTGGGAACATACGGCAATTATGTCTAACCGAAGATTTTTAAGACTTCATTTTGTCCAAAAAGTCAAGAGTAATTTGCTTTTTTTAGGTGTCTTTGGCAACCGTGTTATTTGTGGCCAGTCAGGCGTCTCTCTCGGCTGAGGTGAAGACTGTGATCAGACAACAGTTGGAGAATGTGGCCAATGGCTGGACTGTGTACCGAATTGCCAGACAGGCATCCCGCATGGTAAGCTGGAGTATGGGGGATTGGACTGGGCGATATTAGAAACATCCTGATAATGATTTATATCATGATATAGCACATTTTCTGCATATTCAACCAGTTAATAATTAATATATATAAATCTGGCATGCTACTTAATAGGTATGTAAGCCATGCAATTTCCTAAAATTACCAATAAAAGTAAGCTACTGATACTATCCTGGCTGATTTGCATGTTAATACTATTAATCGGGAGCAGTTTGTGTTTCATTTACTTAGTTCGCATTGTGTATTTACCATGGTATGTGATTTTTCTGTAATTTCCAAATGCCACTTTATTTTGACCTTGTGCCATTCTTTCAATTAATGTGTTAGTAAAATGGAACAGTACGAGTGTGCATCAAACATTTTGGGGAATTACATTTGTTTGGCTTGGTTTTATATTTGAAAAAAAAAAAAAGAAAAGAAAAATCACTTTAGCGATGACGATGCTTCATTTAAATGGCACAAGATGCCATCTGACGATGGGGGTAAAGAGACTCGCAGCACTTGTTTTCCATTCCTATAACATTGCATGTTTCAAATAATCAATCCAGGAGGTGGCGCTGATCAACAGCAGTATTAGTTCAAAGACGTTAAAAGCAAGTAAAATGGATTAAAACGATCTTTCAAAGCTGTCCAAATGTGACTCTTTATGCACATTAAGCACTAACCGGAAGTTCAGAGCATTTCTATAATTAATCTTCTGTAATGAACTTCTATTATTTGTTCACATCTTATTTGGACATATTTTAGGCTTTTTTAGATAAAAAAACAAACTGAGAATCATCCAAATATTTCTGTTTATGCAATTGCGTTAATGTCTGATTACAAAAAGAGCCCTTTATGATACTCTTCAATACTTTCAGATGTTTAATGAGATAGTTCACCCAAAAATGGAAGTTTACTCCGTTTACTCTACCTCTAGTGGTTTCAAAACTTTATGAGATTCTTTCTTCTGTTCAACACAAAAAAAGATATTTTGAAGAAAGCTGACTAGAAACCTGTAACCATCGACTTCCATTGTAGGACAAACGCATACTATGGAAGTCAATGGTTACAGGTTTCCAACATTTTTCTAGACATCTTCTTTAGTGTTCAACAGAAGAAATAAACTCTTAAATGTTTGAAATATGTAAAGAGTAAATGATGACAGAATTTTCATTTTTGGGTGAACTATCCCTTTAATTTGTCCACAGGGCTGCCATGATTTTTCCAGGGAGTTGTACCAGAGTCTTCGCACCCGTGTGGCCTCCGAGCACTTCTACTTCTGGCTGAACAGTCTGATGGAGTTTTCCCAGGCGGAGCAGTGCCTCAGCGGCCTGGAAGATGGAGACTACAGTGCAGCCATGAACGCCATCTCTGAAGCACTCAAATCCTATCAGAAGGGAATCGCATCTCTCATGGTCAGGATTCACTTTTTTTTTTTGTCTAATAATGCAACGATCTTGATTTTCAAGCTGATTTCAATGGCTTGACTCCAATACAGATTTCCATTTTTTTTTTTTTACTTTTACTTTATATTTTATTATTAATTTTCCCATATTTCTACCATCTAGTTTTGGGTGAAATATGGAATTTTCAGATTAGATATTCACATACTGTTGCCACACAACTGCATTTAAACCCCTCATAAAAGTGATTTTTGCATAATAGGTCCCCTTTAATGTTAAAAAATCTCAGAAAAATAAAAAAGGATGGTCAATATTTGTTTAAGTGAGTGCAGAATATCTTGTGTTTTTCCATGAATCTTCCAGAGTTCCCATGGGTCATGGAATTTGTCCAAACCATCCTGTTCTGATTTCTGTTGGGTCGATCTGTGTAATTCGTTTTGTCCATTTGTTGTCCATTTCTCTGTTATTTTCAGTTCTGTGTGACTGACTGTAATCATGTTTGGTCTTCAGGCCGCCAGTACGCCGCTGAGTCCGCTGACGTTCCAGTGTGAGTTTGTGAAGCTGCGTATAGACACTCTTCAGGCTCTGTCTCAGCTCATCTGCACCTGCAACAGTCTGAAGACCAGTCCTCCTCCTGCCATCGCCACCACCATCGCTCTGTCTTCGGGCAGTGACCTGCAGCGCTGTGGACGCATCTCCACACAGGTGCCCAAACACACACTCTCCTATTTCTTCTGTTTTTCTATTTTAGTTCCTTTAGTATGTCTAAAATTGTGCCTTGTAATTGCTTATAAAAATGATCTATCTATCTATCTATCTATCTATCTATCTATCTATCTATCTATC
>CAIGQV010019171.1:4755492-4791734 GCA_903798115.1 Danio jaintianensis
CTATCTATCTATCTATCTATCTATCTATCTATCTATCTATCTATCTACTTATTTAATATTTTATTTATTTATTTTTATTTTTACTTATTTTATTTTATCATTTATTTATTTATTTACGTTTATTATTTATCTGTCTATCTGTTTAATGTTTTATTTATTTTATTATTTATTTATTTGTTTATCTATTTATTTATCTATTTGTTTTATTTTTTGTTTATTCTTAATTTTATTATATATTTATCTATTTATTTATTTTATTATTTATTTATTTTTTACATATTTATTTAATTTTATTCAGCTATTTTATTGATTTATTTTTATTCATTTATTCGTTTACCTATTTATTTATCTATTTAATGTTTTATTTTTTTTGTTTATTTAATTCTTGTGTACATTTGCTCAGATGAAGTTATCCATGGATGAGTTTAGAAGTCTTGCAGCTCGCTATGCTGACCTGTACCAGTCTTCGTTTGATGCCGACTACACCACCCTTCGCAATGTTGAACTGTATCCTTTATTTCTTGTTGAGCACTATCTCTACAAGATCCACATACAAAGAAATCATCTGTACTTTTCTTAATTACTTTTCCCAGACAACAACAGAGTTGCTTGCTCGTATCTTATGTTATCGAGGCTTTAATAATCGATCCACAAACAGCAAGGTAAGAATGCTATGTTATGCCACATCAAATTCAAATTTGGAGTAGGATCTTTGTTTCTGGCTCCAAATGATTGTATAATAGATTTTAGTTGTAATGTCTCATAAAGTGCACATTTTAAAGACAACATCCCGTTCAGTTTCCAGGAGTTTGGCACTCATGGATCAGTTCTGGCTGAGAGTGAGTATGAACTGAGAATGATGGCTGTGTTCAATCACGTCCTGGAGGAAGTGGAAAACTTAAGCAGGAAACACCCTCCTGTCTCCTACCTGGTACTGTGTTTCTAAGAGTGTCCATCAGCCAACTTATACTGACTGCAATATATCTGGAGTCACTGTTCATAGATTTAATTACACTTTTTTTTTTTTTCTAAATTTGCCGTTTTGGTCTGTTTCAAGCACACCGGCTGTCTGTGTGATGCCGTCATAGCCATCCTGAAAATCCCACTGTCGTTCCAGAGATATTTCTTCCAGAAGCTTCAGTCCACCAGCATAAAAGTGAGTGATCTGTACAGTGCTATTAAAAAAAAAAAGGAATATTAATAATGTTTACACTCAAATTTCAAGGGAAAAGATTATTATTTTGTTTGTTTTATTCAGTCTTAAGCTTACCTTAAGTCTTTACTCTTTTTAAAAACTGATCATATAAAACCAATGTTTTTAATGCAATATACTTCGAAGTAAATCTGAGCTTTCAAGTAAAGGAACCAACCATCATTATTCAAATACATTTCGCAACATTACAAATTGTGAAGTTGAATGACTACATTACCCCATGCTAAAAAAATCTTTCAGATGGGGAGCTAGTGGCTGGGATGCACAAGAAAAGAAACCAAAAAAACACTTTGGCGACATCCAAAACATCCTTTTTATCTCCTTACTGCTGCTAGTCACGGCACTCATTTTCGCATGTGTTGTTATTCTGACCTGAAGTGACAGTGACAATGACGCAACCCAAAACTCACACGTGAAAATCGCGAACGCGTGGTTTCCTTCACCATGTTTAATGCTCTTTGCGCTCGCGCTCCCCTGGCGTCTTTCTGTAACTAGGCGACTATCAACCGTTTTCTCAGAGGATGACAAACAGAGAAACCATTGTTGCGGTTCCTATACAAGTTTATGGAGAAAAGTTAAAAGCACTGCAGTGTTTGAATGTGCTGTGTTTGTCTGAGGTAATTAGTCTACCGTTACTGAAATGTGTATATTCCATAAAAAGTGTGAAGCGGATTGGTTAGTTCTATTACATGGATCGCAGTGCGCTCGCGGCATTTGGAAAAGTTCAGATGTTTTGGAAAAGTTCTGATTGCAACTAGGCGTACCTGGAAAATGCACATGCGGCACGTGCGCATCACTCCCTATTTGCGCACGAACACCCTAAGCTTATTGGCATTGCTTCCAAGGCACGCGCTCAGCAGCCACATTTTAATAAAACTATAGCCTTCATACCGAAACTTCAAACCGAACTTTTTTTTATCCTTATTGACCATGGTGTATGGTCAATAAATACCGATATCGATTTAATCACCCAGCCCTATATATAATGCAGTTGTAAATGAATGAATGAATAAATAAATAAATTCAGTTAGAAATACACATACAAATAATATAAAACATACACATTTCTGCTTTTTATTAAAAACAAACAAACCTGGAAACATTTTAAAATAATGGGTTACTAGTTAATGTTAATGTATTTATTAACATGAGCAATACACTATTCATCTTTGTTAGCATTAGTTATAATTAAATTTGTTCGTTTGTTAGTTCTTCTTAACTAACTCACGGTGCATTAACTAAAATGATCAAGAACAACTTTGGATTGTAATAATTTATTAGTCAATTTTGAACTACGATTAATAACTGCTGATTAATAAATGTAAGATTGTTCATATTAGTACATGTATAGTCATGCTTTATTTTAATTTAAGCTATTACCAAACCATTAACTAAGAACTTTAGTAGGGCTGCACAATGTATCGTTTCAGCATCAATATCGCAATGTGCGCATCTGCAGTAGTTACATCGCAAGATATGCAATGTTGAGTGAGGCTGAATTATACCTGACCAGGAGCCAAAGAACACATGATTTGAAGTTTAACCATAATAGAGTAAAGATTTATCATTTGCATGTTTTTTAAGGCCTGTGAATGAGCATTTCAAAAGAGTTTAGAACATTTGGACAGAAAAAAGTTAAGAAGTTTGGAGGTGTATTTAATTATTTATACAGAATTTATACAAAAAAAATATATCTTTATTTTTTTTTTTTGTCTTGTTTGTAGTCCAAATATCTACATTTCAAAGCAAAATTAGCAAGATTAAGTTACTTACCCCATTGGCAGACCCCCATCATTTTGCTTGTTTTAAGAGAAAACTCCCTTAATTTAAATTTAGGTGAAAACAAAACAATATTTTTACTTGAACTAAGAATTGTTAGATATTTGGACTAGAAATGAGACTAAGAAAAGCATTTTTTGTATTGTGATTATTCAATTTATGTACCTGAATACTGTTAGACTCCCCAGAGAACTAGCTATTTAAACCATTTTGTGATACTGTATTCATATCGCAATATTTATTGCAGAAAAATAAAATATCGCAATATCAGATTTTTCTAACATTGTGGAGCCCTAACCTTTAGCTCAATAAACTACTAATTTGCTGCTTATTATTAATAGTAAGGTAGTAGCTTGGTTTAGTATTAGAGATTTAGATTAAGAGCATATTTTATAAGTGCTAATAAAGCCAATATCTTAATAATATGCAGGTAATAAACCAGTAGTTAATAGTGTAAATTGACAAACAAAACAAAACAAAAGTGTTACCAGTACATTAAATAGCAGACAGTTATTGTAAATTGTTTCCAAATATCTCTTAAAATGAGCTGTGAAATCTGTAAAAAAAAGGAAATGTCAAAGTTTTAACACTGAGATACTAAAATACTAGTACTAAAATAGTCAGTTGTCTATCTACTAAGGAACATCTTTATCTGTTGTTATAAGTCATGTAAAACATCTTTTGCATCTAATTCTTTCTTTTCTTTCAATAATTTCAAACTGTCTGAAAGAGGAGTTGCATTTATAAAAATGAAACATGTTAAAATGTTTTGTTTTTCTTCCTCTAGCTTGCTCTCTCTCCATCTCCCCGCACACCCAACGAGCCAATCCCGGTGCAGAACAACCAGCAGCTGACCTTAAAAGTGGAGGGTGTTATTCAGCACGGCTCCAGTCCGGGACTCTTCCGGAAGATTCAGGCGGTCTGTCTTAAAGTCAGCTCTACGTTACAGACAAAACCAGGATCAGACTTCAAGGTGAGCTCAACCCAGAGTACCAGACATATACTCATTTTATTCTTACGCTTGTTCCTAAAGGTCTGCTTCAAGCTCAATGACATTTTCATTGCAAACAAAATCAAGCTGAATCAAAGATTTTTTTTTGTTTGGCAAGTTCAGAATAGCTTACCAAAGCAGACTTTCCTAAAGTTTTGTCCAAAGAGACAAAACACAATTACAATTACAGAGGCATTCAGCGATTCAGTAAGAAGAGACAATACACACAAGAAGTGCTAATTAATTATGATAATTCCTTCCATTTATATAGCGCTTTCTGGACACTCAAAGCGCTTTACACATTTTTTGGAGGGGTATCCACCACCAGTGTGCAGCATCCACCTGGATGACGCGACTGCAGCCATATTACACCAGACCGCACACCAGCTTATTGGTGGAGAAGTGACAGAGTGATGCCAATTATGATATGGGGATGGTAAGGAGGCCATAATGGACAAAGTGGCCAGTGGGCAAATTTGGCCAGGATGCCAGGGTTAAACACCTACTCTTTTTCGAAGGACATCCTGGGATTTTTAACGACCACAGAGAGTCAGGACCTCGGTTTAATGTCTTATCCGAAAGATGGCGCTCACTGAGCAGTATAGAGTATCCTTCACTATACTGGGGCGTTAGGACCCACACAGACCGCAGGTTGAGCGCCCCCTGCTGGTCTCACTAACACCACTTTCGGCAGCAACCTAGCTTTCCCATATGGTCTCCCATCCAGGTACTGACCAGGTGCAGCCCTGCTTAGCTTCAGTGGGCGACCATGTGAGAGTTGCAGAGAGCTAGCTGCCAGCTTAATTATACAAAGGAATTATTTATGCTCAGAGAATTCAGTGCTAAAGTATGCAGGAGGGAGGGTTTTTTATAGAGAGAAGAGTGTTTCTACAGGTGGTTTGTCAAACCCGCTCACCTGTGTGAAGCACACTTCATAAATGCACTTTTTTTTTTTTTTTTAAAGAGAGATTGTAAGAATGTCTGGTGCAAAAAAACAGGTTCAAGGGTCAGTTAAAGCACCTGGTATTAAGATGCGTTTCCGTCTATTCGATCACAAGTGAACAAAGAGACACATTAGCGTTCACGTCTGACATTTAAATGAGTCTCTTTCGTCCACTTTGACCACTTTCAACACCTTTCTCTGATGTGGCAGGGTGTTGGATTTCTCTCTTTAACACTGAAAACTAGTGCAATTTTCATAATTTACGATAAAATACGAATCTTTAAAAGTAGTCTACCAGAACAAATCAAATCACTTTATAAATAGGTTACTTCATGCATTGACTAATGAATTTATAGATAATTTTAATTACATGGTTACAAGGTAGAGAAATGTGAACATTCAAGCACCGATTTATTTTTTTAAATCTTTTTTTCTTTTATTTATTTTTTTACTCAACACAAATGTTCCTCGGTTTCGAAAATAATATTGGTTAATATTTTAACATTTTGTTTGGAATAAGAAGCTTTGCCCACACTGGACCTTCTCTGATTTTGAAAGAAATTTAGCATTGGATATACATAAAGTTGTTCATTGTTAGTTCTTTTTAACCCATGGTGCATTAGCAAATATTGAATTTTAATTTATGATTAATAAATGTAAGATTTTGGACATTTGCTGGATACCTGATTTTGAAAGAAATGTAGCTTCTCAGTCACTTTGCTGCTTTCTTTCTTGGAAAAGGTTTTGAAGGGATAGTTCACCCAAAACTGAAAACTCTTTCACTTACCCTTCACTTGATTTCTGTCCTTTCATTGATACTCTATCAAAGGTTCCAAACCTTTATGAGAACCTTTTTTTCTGTTGAACATAAAAGAAGAATGTTGGAAACCAGTAATCATTGACTTCCATAGTATTTGTTCTGGAAGTCAATGGTTACCAGTTTCTACATTCTTCAAAATAACTTCTTTTGTGCTCAACAGAAAAAAGAAGGGTTGGAACATTAGATAGATTATTAATGGAGGCACAGAAATCTCTCAAATTCCATAAAAACATTTTGTCATGTCATATGGGTAAATGTTGATAGGACTTTAGGGGGAATTAATTGTTTATTGCAATGATAAAGTTTTTTCACTCTCAACTTTTGCTTTTAGATTCCTCTCGATTCCAAGACCAACGAGATCGAGCAGAAAGTGGAGCCTCATAACGATTACTTCAGCACACAGTTCCTGCTCAACTTCTCCATCCTGGGCACACATGTGGTATCTGTTGAAGCCTCAGTTGTGGACACCAGCGGAATCGAATGGAAGACCGGCCCAAAAACCACCGTTTCAGTGAAGTCTCTGGAAGACCCATATTCCCAGCAGCTTCGGCATCAGTTACAACAGCAGCAACAGCAGAGCGTCCCACAGCCTGCAGCCCAGAGGAACATCAGCACCCGCTTCCAGTAAACACACAATCAAACCAGTACATACTTCTGCATTATAATCTTCTCTAGTGCTCTGTACACTAACCCCTCATGGAACTATGTTCGGAAGCAGCATTAGGGTTCATTTGATCACTGTATAATAATAAACTGCTTTGTCTTTGTTTGTGCATCAGACTGTTTATCTGTCTGCATTCTTAATAAATAACTCAAGTTCTATAGTGCTAGTTGCATTTATTGTATTAATGTTAATATCTGAAAAGGTATATAAAGTGGAAACCTTGCAAATAACGCATTATATTTAGTACATTCAAGTGAAAATATTACAGTTTGGTCCTTAAAGTGTGCAAGTGCACAGCTTAGAAGTTGCCCACTTTACCTGAAATTACCCTAGATATCAACTGCATACACTCACTGGCCACTTAATTAAGTACACCTGTCCAACTGCTTGTTAATGCAAATTTCTAATCAGCCAATCACAGTGCAGCAACTCGATGCATTTAGGCATGTAGACATGGTCAAGACTATCTGCTGCGGTTCAAACCGAGCATCAGAATGGGGAAGAAAGGTGATTTAAGTGACTTTGAACGTGGCATGGTTGTTGGTGCCAGACGGGCTGGTCTGAGTATTTCAGAAACTCAGACTGGTGGTGTAATGGTGTGGGGGATATTTTCTTGGCACACTATGAGCCCATTAGTACCAATCAACGCCACAGCCTACCTGAGTATTGTTGCTGACCATGTCCATCCGTTTATGACCACAGTGTACCCATCTTCTGTTGGCTACTTCCAGCAAGATAACGCGCCATGTCATAAAGCGCGAATCATCTCAGACTTGGTGTCTTGAACATGACAATGAGTTCACTGTACTCAAATGACCTCTACAGTCACCAGATCTCAATCCAATAGAGCACCTTTGGGATGTGGTGTAACGCGAGATTCGCATCATCGATGTGCAGCCGACAAATCTGCAGCAACTGCGTGATGCTATCATGTCAATATGGACCAAAATCTCTGAGGAATATATCCAGTACCTTGTTGAATCTATGCCACGAAGGATTAAGGCAGTTCTGAAGGCGAAAGGGGGTCCCACTCCGTACTGGTAAGGTGTACTTAATAAAGTGGCCGGTGAGCGTATACAGTTGAAGACAAAAGCCCTCCTGTGAAACTTTAATTCCTTTAAAAATATTTTCCAAATGCGGTTTAACGGATAGATTTGTATATGTCAATTGTTATTAATAATAATTAATAACTTTTTTTTTTTTTTTTTTGCCATGATGACAGAAGATAATATTTACTAGTTGTTGTTTTTTTTTAAGATACTAGTATTCAATTTAAACTGCAATTTAAAGTCTTAATTAGGTTAGCAAGTTTAGTTAAATGGGCATTCATTGGACTGCAGTGGTTTTTATTCTGTAGCCAAAATAATTTCTTAAGCTAATAATATTGGCCTTAGCAGTTTTTACATTTGTAAAAACAAAAATTGGTTTATTTCAGCCAAACTAAAAGAAATAAAAAAACTGAATAATAATGTAAAAGAAATCTCCTTGCTCTGTTAAACGTCACTTGGGGAATATTTAAAAAATAACATTTTTTGTTATCTTGATTATCATCTGTCAAATGATTCAATATAAACATTGTGACAGATTGATATATTATATATCAGATATGACATAACGATCATAAGCGCATTTCATTTTTAACATAATTGCAGTTCGTCATGTCTTCAGTAACGGTCACTGGATGCTCATCGGATCACATGAGCAGATGATGAATGAGTTTGAGTCCAGCAATGACTTTTAGATGGCTGTAAATCAATGGGTCACAACACTCTGCTGTATATTCACAGGAGCCGAAGTCCATTTAAAACCCATTGCTTGACTTAACATTGACTTTTGTAAGCAGGATAGGGAAAAATGCCTTATAGAAGTTGCTTTATACAAATGACCCTGACTGTTTATTTATGGTCTATTTTATGGACAGTAGTATGTTTCATGGTATAATGTGTATATTTAAAATAATAGACACAAACACAAAAAAAAGATACATTAATGACGTACATAACTGTGATTATTTTATTGATTGATTGATTGAAAACTGAAGCTGGAATTGTAGTTCCTGAATTGTAGGAACTGAAAGAAATAAGTAAATGGTGTGAAGTTTTTCTTTGTGTCACATAGCTGTGCAGAAATTATGAATATATGAAAGGCAAAGGCCTCTAGATTACTATTATTTTACCAAAATAAAATATGATCATGGCTTTTTTTTTATTATTATTTAATTAGGACAGTAAGGTCTGACTTTGCTTAGACAAAAGTCTTGTCACTTAACAGAAATAATGTACAGTATAGAATATAAAGTCATGGTGCAGTGGAAAAATAATTAATATTGTGTATGACTCCCATGAGCTTGGACGACTGCATCCATACATCTCTGCAATGAATCAAATAACGTATTAATAAAGTCATCTGGAATGGCAAAGAAAGCGTTTTTGCAGGACTCCCAGAGTTCATTGAGATTCTTTGGATTCGTCTTCAATGCCTCCTCCTTCATCTTACCCCAGACATGCTCAATAATGTTCATGTCTCGTGACTGGGCTGGCCAATCCTGGAGCACCTTGACCTTCTTTGCTTTCAGGAACTTTGATGTGGAGGCTGAAGTATGAGAAGGAGCGCTATCCTGCTGAAGAATTTGCCCTCTCCTGTGGTTTGTAATGTAATGTAATGCGCAGCACAAATGTCTTGATACCTCAGGCTGTTAATGTTGCCATCCACTCTGCAGATTTCTCACACGCCCCCATACTGAATGTAACCCCAAACCATGATTTTTTCCTTCACCAAACTTGACTGATTTCTATGAGAATCTTGGGTCCATGCGGGTTCCAGTAGGTCTTCTGCAGTATTTGTGATGATTGGGATGCAGTTCAACAGATGATTCATCTGAAAAATCTACCTTCTGTCACTTTTCCAAATGATCAACTAGAAGTCAAGTTATTATTTGTTGCTCTTACAACTGGGATCGACGACAAGACTTCTGTCAGGTAGTGTATTGGTTTAGCTAGCATACATTACACCACGAACATAGCCACCAGCTAGAGCTATATAGTCATGCTGGGCCTAATGAAGCCATTCAAGAAAGGAAAGAGGATAAAATGAGATTTACAGTCCAACACACATACCATTTTAAACTGCTTATTCAGGTTACACTTAAAGCTCTCAATTACAGACATCCATGCAGAAAGACGTATACCCACAAAGTCATACACACACGAAAACTACCAATAATAAACTGCACTTACTGCACATTCAGTAATCCACCTAAAGTATTTACCAATGTTATAAATTTGAGTCCTTTTAAAATCCTTTTAACGCTTTATTTTTATTTGTGAAGTGCTTGTCAAAGGTCTTAGGTGTATAATATGAGGATATTTTAAATGAACACTCCAATTTTGGGGGGAAATACACTCATTTTACAAGTCACCTAGAGTTAAACAGTGGAGTTTTATAATTTTTTAATCCATTCAGCTGTTCTTTGGGTCTGGCAGGAGCACTTTTAGCTTAGCTTAGCATAAATCATTGAATCGGATTAGACCATTAGCATCTCGCTCAAAAACATACAAAATTCCTATTTAAAGCTTGACTCTTCTGTACTTACACTGTACACTGTAAAAAGTAAAGGTGCTTCAAATACCCTGTTGAGTACTCAAGGAACTTCAAAATGCATTTTAAGTGCCTCAAAGCTCTTTCTCTCAAAAAGGGGTTCCTTGAGGAACCACTGACAGTCTTTGCAGTACTTGCAGGACCCTTTTGCAGTAATTGGGATCCTTCAAGCACTTTTTGTCAATACTGAGGTTCTGGAGTCACTGTTTCCTTACACTAGGACCTAGGAGCACTTTAAAAGTTATTAGAGGAACTCAAATTCCAAAAAGGAGGGAGTGGTTTCAGACACCGCTTTTGTGTTGTCTTATTTCTGCTTGTGCTAAGATATTTGAGAGTTTTACATTTTTTGTTTTTGGCCTTTATTGATGTATATGGACACTCTTTAAAACATCCTTTTTATATAAATTGAGACAATTTCTGACTTTATTCATGTTTCCTTTTGTTATTTAGAAATGTTCTGCATATGTTTTATGAATATGTCTTGATAAGTAAAAAAAACAGCTCTGGGCTGTTGTGCATTTCCTTTGTTTTCATAATTTCTTAGGTTAACTACTTTTTAATTTACTTTTATAGGGACACCTCCAATGTGAAGCAGTGGACAGCTGAAGATGTTGCTGGCTGTTATTGCTAGACATTATTTAAATTTGATTGTTTGCATTAAAATGTATATTACATTATCAATCAAATTCTGTGAATGTAATTGTGATGTATATTGATTAATAAAAGTGATTATTTATTGAAAATGCAATGTATTTTTTTTTTATCTATAAACATGCATAGATAGATAGATAGATAGATAGATAGATAGATAGATATTTTCAGTTTGTCTATTAAATGTATGATTAAACAGGTTTGCATAAATTACAATAAATTAAGAGGGATGGGAAAAACAAGCATTAAAAAAAAATTGGGAAATGGTGCTTTAAAGCACTCAAGGTGGTTCCTGGTCATTCTTTATAAGAGGGTTCCTCCAGGAACCCTTGAAGTTCCTCAGAGAACTGCCCCTTTTGAAAGGGTGCCTGGAGGTTCTTTAGAGGGTTCCGCCGGCGTGGCAATGTGAAGAACCCCAAAAGGTGCCTCCAGGAACCTTTAATTTTTACAGTGTATACTAAGACTGAAAAGTTGCTATTTTCTAGGCCGATATGGCTAGGAACTATACTCTCACTGTGGCATAATCAAGGAACTTTGCTACCATGGATGCAGAAGGCGCAATTATATTAATGAACTTTTCATTTTCGTTCAGTCTTAGTACACAATGTATTTACAGAAGAGTCAAGCTTTAAATAGGAAAATTATCAAAACTCCTTTTTTGAATTTTTTTGAGCGAGATGCTAATTCATTCATTCATTTTCTTTTTCGGCTTAGTCCCTTTATTAATCTGGGGTCGCCACAGCGGAATGAACCGCCAACTTATCCAGCATATGTTTTACGCAGCGGATGCCCTTCCAGCTGCAACCCATCACTGGGAAACATCCATACACATTCATACACTACGGACAATTTAGCCTACCCAATTCACCTATACCACATGTTTTTGGACTTGTGGGGGAAACCGGAGCACCCGGAGGAAACCCACGCGAACACGGGGAGAACATGCAAACTCCACACAGAAACGCCAACTGACCCAGCCGAGGCTCGAACCAGCGACCTTCTTGCTGTGAGGCGAACGTGCTACCCACTGCGCCACCGTGACGCCCCCGAGATGCTAATGGTCTAATCCAATTCAATGATTTATGCTAAGCTAATCTAAAAATGTTCCCACCAGACCTGGAGACCGGCTGAATGCATTTAAAAAAATGGTAAAACTCAGCTGTTCAACTCTAGGAGACGTGTAAAATGAGGATATTTCTATTAAAGTTTCCTATAAAAGATGGTTTTGCTGTTTGCTACTTTCACTAAAGCACAAGAGTATCATTTCCAAATAATGCTGGATAACATGATCATCAGGTTTCAAACAGAGAGTCGGGTTTAAAGCAAGGCTGGCCTGAGCATCTTTGATGTTAGTGCAATCGATCAGAGGCACTGGACAAAATACCACAAAGCACTGAGGTATCTAAGTTACAATGGAAAAAAGAGAGAAAGACCACAGAGAAAAAGGCAGAAAGGATGTGAAGATGAGAAAAACAGACAGGCTGAACTAAGAATGCAAGAGATGGTCAGTCTAGAAAGGAAAAAGACTGGATGTGAGGAGCTGGATGTGAACATGAAGATTAAAGAAAAGAAACATGAAGAGGAGACCACAAACACAGCTAAATTTTATAGTGTGTATTTATAGTTAAACACTAACCAATTCCACCATTAAATTTCTGTTATTATTTAATCACCCTTGCCATTCTAAATCCTGTGAGACCTTCGTTCATCTTCAAAACACAAATGAAGATATTTTAGATGAAATCCTGGAGCTCTCTAATCCTTCATAAACAGCAACATTCCTGAGATGTTCAAAGTCCAAAAAAGGAACCAAAAGCAGCATCATACACCCAGTATCACACCTGACAGAAGTGGTTTTTTTTGCTAGTTTTAGCCAAACAGGTATGATTTTCAAGTCCTGCACTAGCAAATGTACATGCAAATGTATTTAAACCAACTGTCTTTTCTCATCCTTAAAAGTGGATTCGAACACATCCTTAGTGCATCTCCACTCTGTGCTTTAGACCATGTGCTTAGTTCATTAAAACAGTGCCCTGACAGGTTTTACATGCACAAAATAAATTTTATGTTTACATGCAAACCAGTAAACCGGCTACGCGGAAAACTGCATTTACATGAAATTCTAATGTTGCGTCAAAGACTATAAAATACACAAGACATGTCACTTGTATAGTTTTGAATGGGGAAAGTGTAACAGTCAATATGGCGAATGAAGCCCCGCCTTCTAGTACAAGAGCCAATCATCGATTTCTATAGACTGACGATTCTGTAGGGGAGGGGCTCGGTCCAGACATGAATTTCTGCCGATTTTGTGTGTTTAGAACATTTAGAAATGAAACTAAAGAGACAGTTGTTGTTTAATTTTATTGGTGATTCCTAATATGAAATTTAATCATAAGCTTGGCAAGCAGTTTTGAAGAATTTGATGTTTCCCCATTCAAATGTAATGCTTGAGCATACTGCCCCAGAGGCGTTTCAAAGAGGGCTGCAGAGTGAAATGACTTGCCTTAAAGTATGTTTGGTTGCGTTCCAGACACAGTCAGAGGTGGGAATTCAGCAGTGAAATGTCTCAATTCCAACATCACTGCATTCCAGTTAATCGCAGCTGCATTCTCACAATGTGAGGTGTTCATTTTAAATCACATTTAATGCTATTGTGCTAATTATGGCTAATAGAAAAATGCTAGCTGTCCTTTTGAATAAGCTGACAAAAAGAACATTATATTGTGCACTATAAAATTAATATCATCTCAGAAACTACCTTTATTAGTAAGGCTCCCACTCATGTTGTGCTGTAAACCTACTTGAAAGTTTATTTAACTGTTTCGCATAAGGTAGCGGCATGCTAATCTTGCTTTAGCAGAACTAGCCGCCATCTGTGAAGTGACGTCAAATGACGCGTCTCGCTGAAGTCAGTGTTTTTTTACTATAAAACAATACTGTATCATCTCAGAAACGGCTTTTATTAGAAGGTCTCCCACTCACTGTGTGCTGGTAACATACTTGGAAGTTTATTTAATTGTTTCGCATAAGGTAGCGGCATGCTAATCTTGCTTTAGCAGAACTAGCTGCCATCTTTGAAGTGATGTCAAATGATGCATCTCGCTAAAGTTGGCAGATTTTCACCTTAAAATTAATACTGTATCATCTCAGAAACTGGCTTTATTAGTAGGTCTCCCACTCACTGTGTGCTGGTAACATACTTGAAAGTTTATTTAACTTTCGCATAAGGTAATTTTGCTTTAGCAGAACTAACCGCCATCTGTGAAGTGACGTCAAATGACACATCTAGCTGAAGTTGGTGGCTTTGGATGTTCCCCAAGTTTAGCGGTTGGATGGCTGACTTCTAGCAGCGTCCTAGATGTTATTTCTAAGTAGAAAGTAAGAAATCTCCCAATTCCGAAATGTCTGCAGTACAGACATATGTTTGTTTGTTTTTTGTTTGTTTCATACAGACATATGGTTTGTCAGATTACTTACCGGCAGTGACGTCACAGCCCAAACATCAGGGTCAGTAGTTTAAAAGTGTTGGCAAGAAATCTGTCAGAAGCTGTGCTGCTGTATGTTCTCACAGATTTCGTGCTTTATTAAAACAAAAAAGTATCAGAGTGTATGAAGTATTACCATCGTCTAGAAGTTTCCACTCAAGCTGGATGCGTGTCCGTAGTAAGGACTGGTTATGGAAGCGGTTAGTCTTGATGGAATTCACAGATAACGATTGAAGATAAATTTGTGACCTGTACCTCGTATTAATGGTCTGGGGACTGTTTTTTTAGTCACACTCCCACTGAGTTTTATTCTGCACCCTACAGCTCCCGCTATCTACACTGTAAAAAAAAAAAAAAAAATCTTACTGCCTTAAAGTTTTTAGTTGAATCAATTGATCAATTGATCTAGTCATCTCTACCTACATTCAGTCAAACTGACAAAAAATATTAAGTTAAACTTTGTATAACTTAAAAAAATTAGTTGAAACCCAATAAACGTATTAAAATAAGTTGAAGTAACATAAAAGCTTTTGTTGTGATGGCTTTTTGTCATATTATTTTTTACAGTGTATACACTCTTTGTTCATCCGCTGTACGTTTAGAACAGTTTTCTTCCCGTCCCGACCGTACCCGCCAAATTAAAATTTCGTTTACACAATTTCACGTTTACATTTTCATTAACCGCTACTAAGAGAGAGAGATGACGATCAAAAATGTAGGTTGTACAACAATTGGTTTCTTATTTTTATGGAGCGGCACGGTGGCTCAGTGGTTAGCACTGTCGCCTCACAGCAAGAAGGTTGCTGGTTCGAGTCCATGTGTGGAATTTCTGTGTGGAGTTTGCATGTTCTCCCCGTGTTCTCGTGGGTTTCCTCCGGGTGCTCCAGTTTCCCCC
Source organism: Danio jaintianensis (assembly GCA_903798115.1). NCBI lineage: Eukaryota > Metazoa > Chordata > Actinopteri > Cypriniformes > Danionidae > Danio > Danio jaintianensis. The sequence goes on from CAIGQV010019171.1 coordinate 4,770,534, forward strand.
ACACTCCAAGACATGCAGTATAGGTGAACTAAATTGGCTGTAGTGTATGAGTGTGTGTGTGTGTGTGTGTGTGTGTGTGTGTGTGTGTGTGTGTGTGAGAATGTGAGAGTGTATGGGTGTTTCCCATTACTGGGTTGCAGCTCCAAGGGCATCTGCTGCATAAAACATATGCCGGAATAGTTGGCGGTTCATTCTGCTGTGGCGACCTCTGAAATACAGACTAAGCCAAAGGAAAATGAATGAATGAATGATTTTTATAAACCGTGATGTTACTTTTAATGTTTCTCTGTCAGCACAGTAGGAAAAAGTGTGAGAGAAAAAAAAAAAAACGACTTCTGTCATTTAAAATTCATTAAAAAGGACAGCGAATCCACACTTTGATCTGTCATTATTCTGCTCTATCTGTCTGGGGGCCGTTATGCACATGCTGCATGCACAGACCCGCGAATGAAATGCATAGGCTACCAGTTTTCGATACTAAAGTATCCTAATGAAAAGCTTCCATAACTCGCGGCTGTGCGGAGGCCAGGGGAGGCTGGTGCAGAGCCAGGCTGAAGTAGGCTATAAATCCAGTTTATATCATACATATGCTTTTCGGATGCTTCCGTTCAAATTACACCCGAGTTTCGACCGATATTGCACTCTATACGGAAAATGAATCCCCCGTCGCATGAATGCAGACCTCTACCTTGCATGCACAATCACACATGTGCGCATGAATAACTGCTAGAACATCGATAAAGACGTTAACATGCACTAGCTGTTCCCATCAGATTTTGTTTAAGTCTTTTTTTTTTTTACTTTTAACCGATAAAAGAAATCTGAGTAACGCATTTGCATGACATTACACATATCATCTTAATAAGCATAATCGGACGGCATGCACTCTGATCTGACGTGGGAGAGAAGATGGAGGCACACAGTTCATCTTCAGTAAAATACAAGTCATATTTACTTTTATTTATTTATTTTTTGACACAAAAGGAGTTCTTCAAGTTTCATAGGATTACAGTTAAACCACTGAAGTCAAATGGAATGCTTTTGACAATGTTTTCGGTATTTTTCTGAACTTTGAACATCTCGACCTCATTGCTGTCTATATATGGAGAATGAGAGAGCTCCAGGATTTCATCTAAAATATCTTCATTCACTCTCTCAGGGGATTGAAACAACATAAGTGTAATGAATAAAATAGTTTTTGGATATACTATCACTTTCAAAAATCAAAAGGTCAAATCCATGGGTAGTTCTTTCCACATACGGTCACTGTTCCAAAGGGAATTTTTTACTGGAAGAGTGTTTTCATGGTTCCTAGAACTATCAATGTGTGTTCACACCACAGGAACTAATGATTTTAGTTACAGAAACTCCTTTTAACATACACTGTAAAAAATGTAATAACAAAAAGCCAAATATTTTTATGTTCCTTTTAACTTATTTTAATAAGGTTTCAACATTTTTTTTTTAAGTTATGCAAAGTTTAACTTAATATTTTAGTCACTTTGGTTAATGTAAGTTAAGATGACTAGAAAAGTTCATTTGATTCAACAAAAAAAATTAAGGCAGCAATATTTTTTTACAGTGTAAAAGGTAAATATATTTCATATATGTACATATATTTCAAAATACTACAAAACAATGACAATTAAATTACAAATATGTTCAAACACTATCATTTTGATTCACAAGCTACAGGCAACTGTACATTAACAGATTTATTACACTAATCAAAACTGCAGAAGTATTGTTCATTGCTAGTGAATATCATCTAATGCATTAACTGCTGTTATAAAATTAAAATCTATTTTGATGCTAAATTAATTGATCATGTAGAATAATCAGATTAAGCAAAAGTAACTCATCGGAAGTATTTGATCTGTATGTTTGCTCGTGGCTGTTTATTGCTTCTATATTTTGCGCTCATGTTTAGAGGAATGACTGAAATGCATGTCTTACATCTACATTTTCCTTTAGGCAACTGCTACTATTGCCCAAGGACATGCCTGTGATCCAGACAGGTCAAAACCTCTTGGAAATATTCAGCATGGAGCTACTGCTGCTTCATAAATCACAGAAGAGGAGCAGGGGGTTAACCGTACTGCTTCTGCATCACATCTATGCTTTCCTTTAGGAAGTATAATCAACATTCAAGCGGCTGAGTTGTGGAATCATATCAAAATATGAATAAATATTGTCAAATCCTTTTGTTTGTTGCAGAAAGAAGGGGATAATTATCTCTATAGTGGTCATTAATGTATTTATATTATACATACTATATATGAATTATATTATAGTATATTTTATGTATACTAATGTATTGTAATAGATTGTATGCAGATTGTTTTTTTATTGCACAAATCTGTTCTCTGAAATCATCTTGGGTCAAAAATTATATTAACGTCTTACAAATAAAATAATAAACATTAAGCAATTTATGAATACATTTATACTTTATGCGTATGGTATGCTTAGCATAACATTATAACATAATACAATATATAGCGGATCAATCAGAAAAGAAACAAATTCATTTAATGAGTCAGAAATGTGTTATTACGGTTATTTAAAGGTAATGGGTTGAAAATGCATTTAAATTAAAAAACATTTTCAGGTAAATAATAAAATAGGTTTTGATTATTTTTTAACTGGTGTTTTTAAAGGGATAGTTCACCCAAAAATGTATATTTACTCACTGTTTACTCTCTACTCTACCGTTATGAGTTTCTTATGTTGAACACTAAAGAAGATGTTTTGCTGAAAACTGAAAATGGGTAGCCATTGACTTCCATAGTAGGAAAAGCAATTATTAAAGTAAATGGTTACAGGTTTCCAGCTCTCTTCAAAATATCTTCTTTTATGAAAGAAACTCATTTCAAACAAGGGTGAGTAAATGATGACAGAATTTTCATTTTTGTGTGAACTATCCCTTTAAAAGAACATATATTTTTAATGGCAAGATAGCTTACGGTTTATATAAAAGAAACATAACATTATCTCCTAAGGGGTTACAAATTCGTACTTATGAAACATTAATAAGGCATCCATTTTTTTTACTGCTTACACGTTTTGTGTACGCTTTTTAGAAAAGTAATCTCCGTCATGAAGAAAGCATGTCGGAAATTTTATCTCACCAACCTCCACCGCTAGATGGCAGCATTTATTTATTTAATAACCGACCTGACCCAGAGCTCAGTGATGGCTGAATGAAAGAACACGCTCACAAAGGTCGAGTGATTCTTGTCAAACTGCATTTCACATTACATCTCTCTCTCTCTCTCTCTCTCTCTCTCTCTCTCTCTCTCTCTCTCTCTCACACACTCTCTCTCTCTCTCTCTCTCTCTCTCTCTCTCTCTCTCTCTCTCTCTCTCTCAATTCAATTCAACTCAATTCAATTCAATAATTGCTTTATTGGCATGACAAATGCCACAAATGTATTGCCAAAGCATCCATAAAGTTTACATAAAAAATAAAATAAAAGAACATATATATATTTACAAAAAAAAAAGTAAATACAGTAATAGTAGCAGTAAAAAAAAAAAAAAAAAAAAAAAAAAGATATATACATATAATAATTACATAAATAATATATCATATTATTATTATTATTATTCAATATATCATATTATTATTCAATATATCATATTCATTTATATCATATTATTCATATATATATATATAAAAAATATATTATAAAAAAAAAAAAATTAGAACAGAATACACTGTACATTTAACAACATCAACATTTTAGAATAAAACAGTAATAAAAACAAAAATAATCAGTATATTTACAATGATTCATTTATAATAATCTAGATGTGTGTGTGTGTGTGTGTGTGTGTGTGTGTGTGTGTGTGTGTGTGTGTGTGTGTGTGTGTGTGTGTGTGCGTGTGTGTGTGTGCGTGTGTCTCTCTCTCTCTCTCTCTCTCTCTCTCTCTCTCTCTCTCTCTCTCACACGCACATTTTTAGTTGTTTTAACTTTTCTGTACAGACTTTTACCTGTCACAAAACAGAATCGACTATGTGAATGTCAGTTGTTAAATTAATTTGGGCAAAGCTTAACTGGCCATCTAAATCTGCTGAAGAGATAGAATTGAGCTACAAAAACAGACTAAAATGATGAAAAGGTGTTTGCTGCTATGATTAACCTTAATATTTTTGAAGGAATATGGTGTCATAGAAGAGCTTTGTGTTCTGGTGTTGAAAATCAGCTTTGTTTTTCACATTTGTTATGATTTCATATGAGAAATATTTCTTGTTAAATAAAGAAGGCTGGAAATTCTCTCTTCAATAAGTTTGTTCATTATTACAACTGCTGAAAAATACGTTTTTTGTGACTACTATTTAATTATTAGCTGTCAATATTCATTCATTCATTTTCTTTTCGGCTTAGTCCCTTTATTAATCCGGGGTCGCCACAGCGGAATGAACCGCCAACTTATCCAGCATATGTTTTATGCAGCGGATGCCCTTCCAGCTGCAACCCATCACTGGGAAACATCCACACACACTCATTCACACACATACACTACGGACAATTTACCCTACCCAATTTACCTATACCACATGTTTTTGGACAGAAACGCCAACTGACCCAGCCGAGGCTCGAACCAGCGACCTTCTTGCTGTGAGGCGAACGTGCTACCCACTGCACCACCGTGACGCCCTAGCTGTCAATATATGTTTGAAATTGATGGAATATGTTTTTTTTCAACACTCAACAATTATTAACTGATTGATTTGTGGGAAAAAATGACACATAGTCTAATCTTCATGTAATAAATGACATAATACTTTAATTTAAAAGATTTTGCCTTCAAGATATGCATGAACCTTTTTACTATTACTAAATATTTAGAACAATTTCACTGAAAAGCTGCCAATTTCAATGAAAGCTCTGTTATAGTTTCAGGCCTAGTGAAATTTCCGATTGCAGCTATATCTTATCAGGGTCGTAACAGTCAGAAACAATGAGGAGGACAAGCATCCTTGATTAGAAATGGCTAAACTGTCCACACAGTATTTGACATGATTCACCTCTATTTAGATCGACAAAAGCTAATATTTAGGCTGCAGGTCTCCTTCAGCGGTGGATCCAAAGCTTTTGGAAGTAAAGCTTGCCACCTTTAGCCAAAAATCATAGCAGCTAAAGTTAATGCTCAAGGTTTGCCAGTACACTGGCAGAGACACAATGGGTCTTTTTTGGAGTCTTCACTATGCTGAATGAACAGCTTATCATTTTAGAAAAGTTAAGATTGTCCTTTTCCCCATATCATGACGTACATCTAATTGAAACGATCCTAAAATTAGAAAAAAAAATGAAGTGGTGTTTATGTTTCGTCCATTGGGAACTGATTGGATTGTTGAAAGACGGGCATTGCTAACAAAATGGAGGAAGTTTGACGAATGAATGAAGGCAGAGCAGAAACAAGACACGCCCTGATAGCCCCGCCCTAAAGACTGATAACCCCGCCCTAAAGGCATTCCATGTGACCAGAAGTGAAGAAAAGTCATTTCGAGGAGGCAGGGAAGGTATTGGGAATTTGATAAAAGATTATGGGAGCAAATAAATGTTTACAAAATAATGAGGTGCATCGTTAATATCACGCACTAAAATACATATAAAAATAAGAAGAGCATATTTTAATTTCATGGCGACTTTAAGAGTTTACACTGAGAAAAAAAAGTCACATACTGTACAGTTTGCGACAGATATGGATTCAGCATATGGCACTTGTTTTTAATTTCATTGTCAGTGGACATCAATGCTAAAATGTGATCTAACAGCATTCATTTATGTCAAAATGACCATTGACCAAGATGGCCAATCAAATCAAAGAAGACCAGGCTTACTGTTCAAAGAAATAGAACATGAAGTCCAGTGTGCGTTTTAGGCCCCCGAATGTATCTTCTTGTTTTCCGCATTTTATGCAAATTTTGGCAGAGTATTACATGAAATGCTCAGTTTTCTTACCATGATTGAGGAAAGCAAATTGAAAACTGTATATTTGAAAAATTATCAGCATATTGTTCCCCTTTAAATGTACTTTTCTCCATTTGTCAGACGCTTTAGTCTATAAACAACTAGCAGTGAATTCAAGAAACACTTTTTTTTTTTTGTTAAATTAATTTGTATTTTCTCTGGGAATTGAACCCACCACATGAATCTACTTTTCATGTTACTGGAAGGATAAACATCTTGTCTGATGATTACAGCTAATACTGAACTAATGTAAACTATCAACCATGTTACACCCTTAACAATATAAATTCTAAAAACACCATAAAGTGGTAGGCGCCAATAGCCTAGTGGTTAAGCGTGTCGACATATAACACCATGGTGCTCATGGTGACCTGAGTTCAATTCCCGGCTCGAGGTCCTTTGCCGACCCTTCCCCTCTCTCTGCTCCCAATACTTTCCTGTCTGTAATCTCTACTGTCCTATCACAATTAAAGGTGAAAAACCCCTAAAAAAAATACCATAATGCTATAGTGTTTTTGAACCATACTATATTTAAGTGCTCAAATGAGCTAATCTGCTGTGGTAATTATATAGTTGCTATGATAATACAACAACTATAATAATAATGTATATATATAACTATTTAATAATTTTCTACAGCTATATCACACTACAACACACCACAGTTTACTTATCAGTTTACAACAGTTAATACTACAGTATGCTGTTACATTGCATTTATTAACAAAGTGTTATAAATATTATATTACAGTATAAAACACGGGCTGCACGGTGGCTCAGTGGGTAGCATGTTCGCCTCACAGCAAGAAGGTCGCTGGTTCGAGCGTCGGCTGGGTCAGTTGGCGTTTCTGTGTGGAGTTTGCATGTTCTCCCCGTGTTCGCTTGGGTTTCCTCCGGGTGCTCCGGTTTCCAAAGACATGCGGTATAGGTGAATTGGGTAAGCTAAATTGTCCGTAGTGTATGTGTGTGAATGAGTGTGTATGGATGTTTCCCAGTGATGGGTTGCAGCTGGAAGGGCATCCGCTGCGTAAAACATATGCTGGATAAGTTGGCGGTTTATTCCGCTGTGGCGACCCCAGATTAATAAAGAGACTAAGCCGAAAAGAAAATGAATGAGTATAAAACACTTTACTATATGCATCAAAAACACTATGGTATTTACTATAGTATTTTAATCATGTGGGAACCAGTTCTTAAAATGACCATCTTTTTGTAGTGTGAAGAATATTTGAAAATTGAATACACTGTAGGCCTGCCAAGTACTATACAAAGACGTACAATGGAAAGGTTGTGTTTTATGGATGTTAAAGATTTTTCAGTGAACCATCAATGCCAATAAAGAGCCTTCATTTTTAAGAGTAAAGTAACTTTAGTGTACTGAAAAAGTTCCGTGGATAGTAAGCTTGATATTTCCTTATGGAACCATCAAAGATCAGTGTAAATACAATTTATTGACACCTTAGCTTAGTGCTGAAAAAACTGATTCATAGGATTTACTAAATTTGTTTAAGGTAAGTGGTTGCAAACAATTTATATGGGCTGAATTTAAACAAACAAATTAAATTTAGTAATGTACAACCTTAATTCGTTTTTTTTAAATTCAGCTCATATAAATTGTTTCCAACCACTTGCCTTAAACAAATTTAGTAAATCCAATGAATCATTTTTTTTTAAGTGTGATTTGAATGAAATAGAATGTTTAAATACTTTCCTTAATCAGATTTTTTATAGAAAGTACCTAAATTTTGTGAATATATTTCCATGGCGCAGTGCCCCAAAATACTATAGTAATGTATAGTAAATACTACAGTGTTTTTGAATCATACTTTAGTAAAATACTTGAATTAATCTGTTGTGGTAATTCTACAGTTGCTGTGGTAACAGTGTTGGGGAAAAATATATTACAATCTTACGTCACTTTGTAACATAGCTAAAATGTAACAAATGTAATGTAACTAAAACGTAACTAAATGTGTTACTTAGTTACTTTTTAAGGAAAGTAATGTGGAAGTAGCCTATATGTTGATTTTTTTTTTTGCACTTGTTTGTGTTTTTAAAGAGTAAGATATATTACATTTTACCCAACACCTTATGGTAACAGAACAACTATAGTAGCTAATATAAACAAATGACCCAATACTGTAGTTTTCAACAACTATAAGGTACATTATACTACAATCACCACAGTTTGCTGTAGTAAAAAACTAAAGTATTCTCTAGTATTTATTACACTTTATCAGTTCACTGTAGTTAATACACTGGAGCATTCATTAACTCTGTGTTGTTCTACATAAAAAAAACAACGTTTGCCGTTTGTTCAAACTACTTATTTAAAATGAGCTGAAACAACACATATCATACGATTTTTTGGGACAACTTTACAATTTTATGTTCAATCCACTTAAATTTGTAAGAACTAATGAGTTAACTTAATTCCTTCATGTTGTCTCAACACATCGATTGTGTGGAACCCATCATTTTTACAGTGTATAATATGCAGTATTACTATCACTATACACTAGTGAACACCATAGTATTTAGTAGAAATGACTACAGTATATTGTTTTCATATGTGCACCAGTAGAGAGGTTTTTTTATGCAGCTTTTCTTGCATTCTTCTGTCGCTCAATGGGTTTCTTTCAGCGCTCTCGCCGTGTCATGCTTTCCTCGAGTCTGCATCTGTCGGCTCCACACATGCACGGCTCCTCTGAGTTGATCGACCGCGATTCTCCGCCAATAACCGAGAGCACACAGACAGACCCGAGGACAGTGGGAGGTTCAAGCTCTCTCAGAGATGCTGAGCGGATTCCCCAACTCTCTCCTGGATCTCAGCATCACCAGACCCCACGCCTGCTGCTTCTGAAGGGATTGTTTATAACAGGCAGGGATGCGACAGAAGGTGTGCGCGCTTTCACGGGCTCGTCCCGGTAAAGATGCTCTGTCCAGCGGGCAGCAGCGGTAACTTTCACGCCAAGTGCCTTTCGGTGTGGAATACGCGTTCGTTCACAGCGCGTTAATTTGAGCATTTCACGAAAGAGCAATTTGGGATAGGTGCACGTGGTCCCATCGGATTGACTCCAAAATCAAGCTTAGTCTGACAGCGAACTTCAAATTAAATCCAAGCGTTGGATGGGACTGAAACCTGTGGTCCAGACCAGGTGGATTATCAAGAGTCTAGGATGCTGTTAGACCACGATGAGAAGTTTCGCGTTGGTTTTGGAGAGTTGTAAACGCGACAGGATGTCTCGGGAACTCTTTGGTGGATTTTGTTGTGAGACCTGCACGTTTATCCAAAGGAATAGGAGCTGATAATCCTCGTGTTTGAAGGAAAAGATCTGTTTCTTGATTCTGGAGATAGCTGAAGCGTTGGTTGAGTTCTTGATGCATCAACACTTGTGGACGGAGTGTGATTTGAAGAAGACTCGGTGGATTTACTGAAGTTGTGCAAAAAGACGAATGGATTAGCTACAAAGAGATTTAAATCAAGCATGTAAATAGACAACGAACATCACGTTGCTTCGTCAGGGTAATGGATTCGGACCGCGTTCGTTTCACGTGTGATCACTATATTATAAAGACTGAGCTACAGAATCGTCGAGATATTTCATTTGTGAATACAGAAATGGCTGGCAATTACTTCTGCACAACTCCCGATAATGCACTGACTTGATAGTGCTTTGATTTGAGAGATAAACTTTGGAATTATTGAAGGTCTTCTACTCATCAGTAGATGATTGACGCTTCAACAGGTGACTGAGGTAAAGCATCTCTCTCTTTATACTCATTTTATTTTACTATAGTATTAAATATTACCTCGGCTATTTTGTTTATGGAGCCTGAAGTGAATTGGAAAGCTTATCTTACTGGAAAGCTTTCGCCAATAAGATTCGATTTTTCTTCATATTTGTCATCTATTGTAATCAGTTTATAATCAGTTTACATAAATTGACCATGTTTTCGGATGGGTCTAGAAGTCATAATATTTAAAACAGTAGCTTGTTTTGTAAATAAGCGCAACGTACGTTTCCATTTCTACGTGTCTAAATACAACTTATTTACGTTTCCACAAAGTTTCAGTAACGACAGACGTTTTCTTACAATGCTTTAAATAGATGAAATGTCCAATAGTTTTACCCGAGGAGATAAAAAGAACGTTTTCCCAGCACTTTCCCTAAGGATTTGCATAGTACTGTAATGTTGACAAAATATGTTTAGGACAACCTCTATGGCGCCACAAGATTTCCTTTGAAAAACAAAAAAACAAAAACAAAAAAAACTAGACCTCCCTGTAATTCTCTGAATATTTTTCACACTGGGTACCATTATGATAATTAGTTCACTAGAGATAATAGTTATTAAAGAGAGTTCATTCATGCCAAAATGACAATTTTGTCATCATTTATCCTCCCTTGACTTATTTCAAACTATGATTTTCATTCTTCTGCTGAACACAAAAGAAGATATTTTGAAGAAAGCTTAAAACATGTAACCATTGACCTGCGAAGTATTTGTTTTTCCTACTGTCAAGTCAAGGAATGAGTCAAGGTTTTTCCTACTATCAAGTAATGGTTACAGGTGTTCAGCTTTCTTCAAAATAACTTCTTTTGTGTTCAACAGAAGAAAGTGGTTTGAAATTGTGAGTAAATTTTATTTTCTAGCGTGAACAATCTCTTCAAACACGTAAAATCTATTCTGAAAGAAAGTAGCTTATGGCTTAACCACAAATGTGTCTTTTAATGTCAAATCTTATGCAAAAGATTTTATTTGACTTATCTGGAGTGTGAGAGGCTAAGTAATATTCATAACGCTTGTTTGTGTTTGTTTTAAACCCTGCATTCGGATTTTGGTCACACTGTGAGAAAGAATAATAAAGATAATGTCCTGACTAGGCATGGGACGATAACCGGTTTCAAGGTTTGGAAAAGTTAATGTTCTATTTTTTGCTATACTGTTCCTATGGTATATGTAGAAAATATACATATGTATTTTTTATGACTATTTTATTTAGTTTTTGTAGGGCAACAGTATCTCCAGCAGAAAAGGACCATTCACATCAAGAACTACTGGTCAGAAAAGATAGATATCCAAAGATGCCTTTTCAAGTTGTAAAGAAATCTGTGTTTTTGAAACTAATGAAGACTGCAGAAGTCAATGATTTATTTGAATTATTTAGCCTGACATGTTTACTTTTCCAAAGTTTTTATAATGTTTCTTAAAATAAAATAAATAAAATATTGTGTTCAATGGGGAAAAAAGTAGTTGCTTTTTACCCAGACATTTAAAAGGAACACATTTAAGAGCAGTAATCACAATACCATGAAACATTGATATTTTTATCCAAGGTTATCATACCATCAGAAACTTTAGTGACCCATGATTAGTCCTGACAGAAAATGGCAAGTAAATTCCCATTAAATGAGCATTTTTTTAACCCGTTAACCCCTAAAACAATACACAATGTCCATTCATTCTATTATAGAAGAGCTAACCCTCTCTGTATCTCTGTGCTCACAGCGTGCAGTATATCAGAATGCTCGTACTGGTATGAAAGCTGGTCCCGTGGGTTTACAGTTGACCCTCCGTGCTTCCTTCATCTCCTGCCCTGCTTCTCGCCGTCCACATGCAGGCGAAGAAGCGATACCTGCTGGTATCGGTGGGCGCCTGTAGCCTGCTGCTCGCCTACCTGTGTGGCCTGCAGATCGGTGAGTTCCACAGCCAGAACCGTGCAGAGCTTTACGGATTCTCGCAGGGGCCCAGTTTTCCACCTCGCTGGCCTGAATGGCTGGATCCCCTGCTGCAGACATACCTGGGTGAGGCCGAGCAGGAAGAAGACGGACCTCTGCTTCTTCATCAGCACACATCTCCCCGTGAGAGACGCGAAATCCAGAAGAACATCTACAAGAGCCGGAGATGCCGCATGGACACCTGCTTTGATTTCCAGCGCTGCGAGCGGGGGTTTAAAATCTATGTGTATCCGCCTCAGAAAGGCGAAGTGCCCTCGGAAAGCTACCAGAAGATTCTGGCAGCCATTGAGGAGTCACGGTTCTACACCACGGACCCTAACGAGGCCTGTTTGTTTGTGTTGAGCATAGACACTTTAGACAGGGACCAGCTGTCTGCTCAATATGTGCATAACGTCCGAGCTCGAATTCAAAGCCTCCCTTTGTGGTACGAAGGGAGGAATCATTTGATTTTTAACTTGTACTCTGGAACTTGGCCCGATTACACGGAGGAACTAGGTTTCGATATTGGACAAGCCATGTTGGCAAAGGCTAGTACTGACATGGACAACTTTAGACCACATTTTGACGTTTCCATCCCTCTGTTTTCAAAAGACCATCCACAGAAAGGAGGGGACAAAGGTTATCTGAATCTTAACAATGTCCCCCCTTTACGGAAATACTTGCTGGTCTTCAAGGGGAAAAGGTATCTAACTGGCATTGGCTCCGAAACCAGAAACGCGCTTTATCATATACACAATGGGGATGATATCATTTTATTGACTACCTGCAAACACGGGAAAGACTGGGAGAAACATAAGGACACAAGGTGTGACCGAGACAATGAAGAATACACAAAGTAAGTCACATGTTTTGCTATCTTTGCTATCACGCTGGTGGAAAGATTAAAGCTAGATTCTAGAGGTTTTTTAATGTAAATATTGAAGTAAATAGAGGACCAATTAGTTTGGAACATTCTGTAACACTTTATTTTAGGGTGTCGCTGTTACACATGTTCTTACTATAGTAATTACATTTAATTATGCATAATTAGACACAACCAGTGTTGGCTGTAATTAGTAACAAAGTAACCAGTTTCAGTACTTAAATTAGTTTTCCGCTGAGAAAGTAAAGGAGTATTTAACATTTTTAGGTAACTTAATTTCATTACAGTTGCTTATACTTGTATTACTTACTGTACATAAATTGTGCAGTTCTATTTAAATCAATTCAGAGAAGCAGAGTAGTATATATTTGGCAGAATACTCAGAATATATTTAAAAGAAGAACATTCATGTCGTTTATTAAGACAATTGAGAAATTTCTCATTGAGAAATTAGTTTGTGACAATAAAAGGTACAAAAGACATTTTGTTTAATTTGTACAAGTGTATATATATATATTACTAGATGTTAGTTTTTCAGCTATTTTGCATAACTTTCTTTTTGTTTTCTATGACTGACAATTGCACATGCTTAAGAAACAATGAAACTTTTTACATATGTGTCAATATTTATAAAATATTGCTTAATTAATCTGAAATATTTTGTGTTTCGATACGTATATTGTTTTAAATTTAAGCATTCTTAATTTAACTATTAAAAAATAGTTCTCTTTGACTCAGATTTAAAGAAGTAGGAGTTTAATTTCTATTGTCTATGAGTTGGGATTTGTAGATGTTTAGTATTGAGTAGGGATGTAACGATTCAATATGTGACGATTCAAATCAGTAGAAATGTTGAACGAATCGCGATACATGTTTTGAACAGAGGGGGCGCTGTGTTTACAGGCGGCAGGTGCAAACTCGCTTTACCTGCACATCAGCGGCGAGCAAGAGGTGGGGCGTCATAGTAAAATGACAGCGATGACGTGCGCCAGAAAAAACACAAACTGTGCAAATACTGCAAAAAGACGTATGATGCACATAAACCATCAGCACTGTGAAAAAATACTGTCACAGACGTCTATACGCAAAAAAACTATTAATAAGCCAAACCACGCGGACCGGATGATTTGCAGCTCCAGTTGCTTGCTCCGACGAGTGCTACGGAGATCACACGGTGCATCAGTATGAAGATGTGAATGTGAAGATGTTTTTCAGACTGAAAGACAAAGTTGTTCTGTTACAGAACCAGATATTAGATTATTTTTACCCTCTCCTTTTCAAATTAGTTTATGCATATTTTAATAATTTGCTTATTATTATTGAATATTTTAAATTGTTCAAGATTATCTCTTCTTAAGTGTATCAAACTGATACTTATGCTAATTAATTATACAAGTAATATTAATTATTCACCTTCATAATCAAGTTCAGCTCCTGTCTCTATTCTACTATATAATTAGTAATTTTATAATCAGTATTTGATGCCAGTGGCAAGTTGCCTGGAGCAGAGAGCCTATTGACCACCTCTGTACACACTGCTCTCTGGTTTAGGAAAGGCTTTCCTCTCCACACCAGCCATCTCAGTCCTCAGTGAAAGAGTTTTCTCATCAGCAGGGGACATTGTAAATGTGCAAAGACCTCAGCTTATGCCAGAAAACAGAGATATGCTGATATTTCTTTTTACAAATGTAAAATCAGCACAGTCACAGTTTTTGTTTGTTTATATTAAAGAGTCTTCTTTAGTTTGTATTGTTAATTTTTATTTTTATTGTTTTTGGAATTTGTTTTCAAAATAACAATTTAGTTATGGCAGAAAATATATTATTTAGCAAAAAATGTGCAGTATTCAAGAAAAAAATGAAAGGGCTCTTCACCTTAAATTTGTTTCAAGTAATTTAATAAAAAAACCGTGACTAAATCGTGAATCGTGAGATTAGTATCGTGAATCGAATCGTGAGTCAGGTGAATTGTTACATCCCTAGTATTGAGTCAAGTAATTAAATGACCTATTGAGTAACTACTTTAGTTTTCAGTTAAAGTAATTAGCAAAGTCATTTAAATACAATTATTAATCAGTAATTAGCAAGTGACTTACCCAACACTTCACATAACTAACCCTAACCCTGATGCATTCTAAACCTAACCAGTAAGCACTTGTAATTAATTCATATCACTCAGTAGTTAAATGAATAATTACACTGTAACAAGGACACCTTAAAATAAACCGTAACTGAACATTCTTGGAAAGTCATACAGGTTTATGATGAAATGATCATGAGTATAAGAGAGATGTCAGAATTTCCATTATGGCTTGAACCATTTCTTTAATGTGTGCAGATTATGCAACCTTAGTTGAGCTGATGAGATGGAGATTGTTGTTTGCTTGATTCATACAGTAAGGATTTTCCAGTTTGCCTTTGTATTTTATGTTTGGTCATTCAAAGGTTAACCCGAGTAAACGCCGCTGAGGATAAAAAGCGCAATGGCAGTATTTAATGTCAGGGTGATTTAGACTGTTGCTTGTTTTGTACTCTAGACTGTAGTGTTCATGTGGTCATCATGGGAATACGGCTATAAATGGAAGTGGTGTTGCATTTGTCTAGCTCAGGAAAAAAAAAAAACTAAAAAAGTGCTGCGAAAAAAGGACTCTAGAGGTCTCTTAGCCTGAAACAAAGCCAATCTTCATCTGTTCCTGACAAATAAATGTGAGCGCTTTGTGTAAATGCACAATTTTGCCGAGATTTATGTTATAGTGTTCAATTCTCTTAGGCACAATGATTAAATTGTTATTGTCTTATATTATAATGTGTATATGCTTGGCCTTTTTTCCAGCATTAGACACTGGGTGCCATGTGCAACAACTTGTAACAGTGATATAAAGCATTTTTATATGGATCCAGCTTTATTTATCAAATCATTTTTGCTGTTTTGTTGTTCTGAAAAGTTTGTACTGACTGTAAACAAAAACAGATTGGAGCTAGATTAGCTTAGTTTGTGTAGTCCATCGGTATACCACTGTTATTACACAGTAATTACCATCTAATTACCATATAATTAAATAGGCACAGTTGTATTTCAGTTTTCTGAATGTTACAATAACACCATACACACAGAGATCACGTTTGATGCCAGGAGAATCATGCAAAAATCAGATTGGAGCTAAATTAGCTTAGTTTTTGTTTGTACATTGGTATAACATAGTTATTACACTCTTAGTACCATCTAATTACCATGTATTAGTGCAGTTTTATTTCTGTTTTCTGGATGCTACAATAAGATCATGCACACAGCGATCATTGTTGACGCCAGGAGAATCATGCAAAAATTAGATTGGAGCTAGATTGGCATAGTTTTTGCTGTCCATCAGTATAACATTGTTATTACACAGTCATTATAATTTAATTACCATGTGATTACATAAGCACAGTTGTATTTCAGTTTTCTGAATGTTACAATAACACCATACACACAGAGATCACGGCTGATGCCAGGAGAATCATACAAAAATCATATTGGAGCTAGATTAGCTTAGTTTTTGTTGTCCATTGGTGAAACATTGTTATTATACAGTTATTACTGTTTAATTACAATGTAATTGCATTGGCGCAGTTGTATTTCTGTTTTCTGAATGTTACAATAGCTTCATACACACAGAGATCACAGCTGACGCCACGCAAAAATCAGATTTGATCTAGATTAGCTTAGTATTTATTGTCCATCGTTATAACATAGTTATTACACAGTTATTATTGTCTAATAACCATGTAATTACATAGGCGCAGCGCTATTTCTGTTCAGTGAATGTGACAATAACACCGTACATGCAGAGATCACGGCTGACATCAGGAGAATCATGCAAAAATCTGATTTGAGCTAATTTTCCAGTGTTTTTTTGTTGTCCATCTGTATAACATTGTTATTATACAGGTATTACCTTCTAATTACCATGTAATTACATAGGCACAGTTGTGTTTCTGTTTTCTGAATTTTACAATAGATCACGGCTGATGCCAGAAGAATCGTGCACAAATCAGATTGGAGCTAATAAGCTAATTAGTTTAGAGTTTGGTATCCATAACATTGTTATAATAAAGTTATTACTGTTTAATTACCATGTATTTACATATGCGCAGTTGTATTTCTGTTTTCGAACGTGACAATAACACCATATACACAGAGATCACGGCTAATGTCAGGAGAATCATACAAAAATCAGACTTGAGCTAGATTAGCTTAGTTTTTATTGTCCATCGGTATAACATTGTTATTATACAGTTATTACTTTTTAATTACAATGTTATTACGTAGGCGCAGTTGTGTTTCTGTTTTCTGAATGTTACAATAACACCAAACACACAGCTGATGCCAGGAGAATCATGCAAAAATAAGATTGAAGCTAGATTAGCTTAGTTTTTGCTGTCCATCGGTATAACATTGTTATTACACAGTTATTATTGTTTAATTAACACGTAATTACATAGGAACTCTTGTATTTCTGTTTTCTGAATATTACAATAAGGCTATACACACAAAGATCACGGCTGATGCCAGAAGAATCATGCAAAACTCAGATTGGAACTAGATTAGCTTAGTTTTTGTTGTCCATTGGTATAACATTGTTATTATACAGTCATTACCATGTAATGACCATGTAATTACATAGGCGCAGTTGTATTTCTGTTTTCTGAATATTGCAATAACACTATACAGACAGAGATGTACTGCATGTGTGCTAGATATCACGGCTGACTCCAGGAGAATAATGCAAAAATCAGATTGGAGCTAGATTAGCTTTGTTTTTGTTGTCTGTCGGTGCAACAATGTTATTACCCAGTTATTACCGTCTAATTACCATTTAATTACATAGGCTCAGTTGTATTTCTGTTTTCTGAATGTTACAATAACACCATACATACAGAGAGCACGGCTGACGCCAGGAGAATCATGCAAAAATCAGATTGTAGCTAGATTAGCTTAGTTTTTGACGTCTGTCGGTGCAACAATGTTATTACACAGTTATTACTGTCTAGTTACCATGTAATTACATTAGCGTAGTTGTATTTTTGTTTCTGAATATTACAACACTATACACACAGAGATCACGGCTGACGCCAGGAGAATCATGCAAAGATCAGTTTAGAGCTAGATTAGCTTAGTATTTGTTGTCCATCGATATAACACTGTTATTACACAGTTATTACCATCTAATTACCATGTAATTACATAGGTGCAGTTTTATTTCTGTTTTATGAATGTTACAATAACACCATACACACAAAGATCATGACTGACGCCAGGAGAATCATGCAAAATCAGATTGGAGCTAGATTAGCTTATTTTTTGTTGTCCATCGATATAACATTGTTATTAAACAGTTATTATTGTCTAGTTACTATGGAATTATATAGACGCAGTTGTATTTCTGTTTTATAAATGTTACAACAACACCATACACACAAAGATCACGGCTGACGCCAGGAGAATCATGCATTGGAAGTAAAAAGTTGAAGTGTCATTTCAAGTTGTTCAATTATCTTTGGTACAATTTGAAATGAATTTAAATGTTTTTTTATTATTTATATTCATTATGCCCATGTGCAATTCAAATAGTTATGACTTGTGCTAGAATAAGCAATATACACTGTTCGCCATAGGCAACAACCAGTACTAGTAATATAAATAACTTTATGTAAATTGAGATTCATTTACTTGTAAAAAAAAAAAAAAAAAAAAACCTGCTTTGCATTGGTATGCAGGCTGGAAACAGGATTTTGAGTTTATTTTAAGATCTTCTCTCCAAAAGGACATCAGTGTTATGTGTGGCTTTGTTTTAGCTCTCCTTAAGTCTCTTACACTTATTGTGATGGTATTACAGTGGTTTTAAACTGTTATTACCTAGGCATATTTTGACACATTAGATATATTAGGATTGGCACGGTTTTAGCTGTCCCAAATTGTTATTATGTTGGTATTACACTTATTAAAAAAAAATGAGTGTCGAACTACATATAACCATCCGATTACAACAAGTATGGAAGCACAATGTTATTTATTTATTTTATGAATGTTACAAAAAAAGCAGACTTGCAAAGATATGTGTGAGGGACGATAACCGGGACGATAACTGTTTTCAAGCTTTACCGCGGTTTGGAAAAGTCAAGGTTTTAAAACCGTCAACATTTTCTGCAATACCGTTCCTAAGGTATGTGTACGATTTTTTATTTACTTTTTTGTTTCTGTTTTTTAGGACAACAGTATCTCCAGCAGAAAAGATATCCAAAGATGCCGTTTTAAATTGTAAAAAAAAAAATCTGTTTTTGAAGTAAATGAAGACAGCAGAAGTCAATAATTCATTTGAATTACTCAGCCTGACACGTTTACTGTTCCAAAATATTTTAAATGTTTCTTAAAATAAAATATATTGTGTTTAAAAGGGAAAAAAGGTTTTGTTTTTTTACCCAGACATTTAAAAAGAACATAGAGCCGTAAACACAATACCGTGAAAGCGTGATATTTTTATCCAAGGTTATCATACTGTCAGAATCTTATACTGGCCCATGCCTAATATATATATAACATAGGTGACATGATGGCTCAGTGGTTAGCACTGTCGCCTCACAGCAAGAAGGTCACTGGTTCAAGTCCCGGTGTTGTGATCGCCAGTGGTGTTGTCTCTGCTGGCGATTACTTACTGTAGTCCGTTTTAATCGCCAGCGGTGGGTTCTCTGTTGGAGATTAATTCTGAATGAACTACAACTCTCAGAACTCTCTGTGCTCATCAACTCCTGCAACAGCTGACAATAATCCGGACATTCACACACAGACACAGCTGCTGCTCATTTACACTGTTTACAAGGACTATATGTACACGTCACCTTCACTCACACATTGCCGAGTCTTGTTTCTGTACGAACATTATGAAGCGTTTTCCTGTGTTTTGATTCTTGCTCTGTTTCCCGTTTTCATTCTTCACCGCCTAGTCTGACCTCTCGCCTGTATACTGACCACGTCTTTTGGATTTCCTTTGTGATACTGTTTTGCTCCTGTTTATGACACTGTTGTACGACCTTGACTCTTATAAACTGCACTTGGATTCGCAAGTGTTTTGTCTGCGTCCCACTTCGTAACACCCAGCTGGGTCAGTTGGCATTTCTGTGTGGAGTTTGCATGTTCTCGCCGTGTTCAAAGACATACGGTATAGGTGAGTTGAATAAACTAAATTGTCCGTAGTGTATGTGTGTGAATGAGTGTGTATGGGTGTTTCCCAGTACTGGGTTGCAGCTGGAAGGGCATCCGCTGTGTAAAACATATGCTGGATAATGCCGCGGTCACATTAGAGTTTGTGCTATAAATTCTGTTATATGGCGCTGCGAAAAGGAGTGGGATTAAACAAGATGATTAGACATTAAAAAAAAAGCGAGCGATTGGTCCATGTTTTAAATTTCTGTCAAGAGAGGTCATGTTTTGATCTTCGATTGGTCTCACGCAATCACGTGATGTGATTTCCCAGGTCAGAGTTCACCAAGCTTGAACTTTCCAACGCAGCGAACTGCGAAACTTGATTGCGAACTGCGACCTGCTTGCGTTTCCGATCTGCCGCATTCGCGTGCGTATGAATGGAAGTCTATGGGGAGAAAAGTGCAGTGTGACCGCAGCTTAAGTTGGCGGTTCATTCTTCATTCTTCATTCAACGAAAATAAATGAATATATAATATAAAATATATAATATTACATATAATATATGTAAAATGTACAAAAATTATACTAGAGGGTGATAATATCAAACTAATGTTCAAAATGTCAAATTAATGTCAAGTGACATAGATGTGCGCTGCGTTTTTCAATTTGCAATCATTGAAAAAACAGCGAGCACTCAAATAACATGTCTCTACCATTGACAACAACAAAAAACAAATGCTCAGCTTGAGAGAAAAAAAAAACGCTTCGGTGGACACGCAGCTTGAAATTTTGAAATGAAATGCTCATTTGTAAAGTATGGTGTCATTCAGGTGTCCACATGCTGATGGCCATTTAGTGTATTAAAGAGTACTGCATTAATGTATAATGTAGGGTATTAAAAGGCTGGCAAGATCTGACTTTTAAGTAATTGGATCATCAGACTGCAGAAAGTAAGGTTGGAAGGTCTTGACAAGCAGACTCTTATGCTTCAAATGAATGGAGAGGATTTCAGAGAGGCAGAACAGTCAATAATTGGCCCTAGAAAATTAGCTTGAATTAATCAGGAGAGCTTAGAGTCACAAAAAAGACCAAACACACACATATACACATATATACACATGCACACACACACACACACACACGCACGCGCACACGCACACACACACACGCACACACACGCACACACACACACATATACTCACAAACACACACACACACACACACACACACGCTCAAAAACATGCAAGACTGTCGGCATGCACACGCGCACACACACACACATACACATGCATACCTGTACACACTTATGCACACACGCACTCCCAAAACACACATGCATGCATACAGTCACACAGTCACACAAGCACACACACACACACACAAATAAAAACACACACACACACACACACACACACACACACACACACACACACACA
>CAIGQV010019171.1:4791744-4815035 GCA_903798115.1 Danio jaintianensis
ACACACACACACACACACACACACACACACACACACACACACACACACACACACACACACACACACACACACACACACACACACACACACACACACACACACAAACATGCAAGACTGTACGCATGCACACCTGCACTAACACACACACACACACACACACACACATACACAAGCATACCTATAGACACTTATGCGCACACTCCCAAAAACACACACTCACGCACACACACATATGCACACGCACGCATGCATACACACACACACACAGTCACACAAGCACACTCACACACACATTAACATAAATGCATACACACACATGCACGTGCACACACACAAAAATACACAAACACATACATGCACACACACAGGCACAAACACCCACTTACATAAACGCATACTTGCGCACGCATACACACACTTAAAATCACATGCACATGCTTGAACGCATGAACACACACGCACACAGACATGCTGAGACACACACACATGCACACAAGCACACACCACACTTGCATACCCGCACACACAAAAGCACATGCACATGCTTGTACGCATGGACACACATGCACACATAGGCAGAGACACACACAAACGTGTGCACACAAGCACACAGCAAACCCGCACACACAAAGATGCACACATGCAAACACACACAAGCACACCTGCACACACACATGCACAACACAAATGCACACATAAAATTACCACTGGTATAAAATTCTCAGGCGGCACAGTGGGTAGCGCTGTCGCCTCACAGCAAGAAGGTCGCTGGTTCAAGCCTCGGCTGGGTCAGTTGGCGTTTCTGCGTGGAGTTTGCATGTTCTCCCCGTGTTGGTGTGGGTTTCCTCCGGGTGCTCCGGTTTCCCCCACAAGCCCAAAGACATTCATTCATTCATTCATTTTCTTTTCGGCTTAGTCCCTTTATTAATCTGGGGTCGCCACAGCGGAATGAACCGCCAACTTATCCAGCATATGTTTTACGCAGCGGATGCCCTTCCAGCTGCAACCCATCTCTGGGAAACATCCATACACACCCATTCACACACATACACTACGGACAATTTAGCCTACCCAATTCACCTATACCATATGTCTTTGGACTTGTGGGGGAAACCGGAGCACCCCGAGGAAACCCACGCGAACAAGGGGAGAACATGCAAACTCCACACAGAAGCGCCAACTGACCCAGCCGAGGCTCGAACCAGCGACCTTCTTGCTGTGAGGCGAACGTGCTACCCACTGCGCCACCGTGCAGCCCTGCCCAAAGACATATATAGGTCAATTGGGTAGGCTAAAATGTCTGTAGTGTATGTGTGTGAATAGGTGTTTCCCAGTGATGGGTTGCGGCTGGAAGGGCATCTGCTGTGTAAAACATATGCTGGATAAGTTGGCGGTTCATTCCGCTGTGGCGACCACAGATTAATAAAGGGACTAAGCCGAAAAGAAAATGAATGAATGAATAAAATTCTCATATTATACTACATGATGTTCTGTAGTTAAGTATAGTTTATGATATGAATGTTTGTTATATAGTTTTAGATCTGTAAGTTTTGATGGTTATAGTAAATAAAATGGGCTGTGCTGCTTTTCCGGGCCATGATTTTGTAGTTTGTGTGAAACATCAAAAGTTTTTTGGTCTTGTGTGGTGCAGGGAACTGGTCTATAATGCATGGTTGTGTCACATTTTTACGGTCAGCAATAACAGTTGACTCATGAGTTGGATCGTTAGTGTTCTGCTTCTCAAAGCATTTGCTTAACTCTGAAACCTAACAAGCTGAGCAATATAAATTACACATTAAACAATATTCAAATGAAAACATGCACAGATGACAATGACGGGATCAGATGTAAAGTCTGAGAATGCCAGTTTCACACATGGTGTGTGTATGTGTGTGTGGTGTGAGCTTTCACACTGATACTGTTGGCGGTTCATCAGTTTGCAGATAAGTTTTCTTTGGGGACTTTTATGCTCCAGAGGTTGATTTTTTATTAAAACTAACAATTGCAATGTTTTATTTGTGTTATGTGCAGGTCACATTAATAATAATAATAATAATCATTATTATTATCATCATCATTAATATTACTAATATTAATAAATAATAATATTATTAATATTAGTAATAATAAGAATAATATTATTATTAATAATATCAATCCTAATAATAATAATAATAATTATTATTATCATTATTACTAATAATATTAATATATATATTTTTTTATTTTTAGAATTATTATCAGTATTAATATTAATAAATCATAATACTACTACTACTACTACTAATAATAACAATTATTATTATCATTATTATATTAATGAATATTATTATTATTATTATTAATATAATTTTTTATTTATTTATTATTATTTAAATAAAATGTTTACAAATTTGTTTCAGCTCTGTCAATTCGATATAAAATAATAGTTTTTATTATTTATGTTCATTATTATATCTAATATTTATTATAATTATTTAATAAATATGACAAGCGACAAACACTTACCTTACACTTACTTAATACTCATTTTGTTCAAATGATTTATAAAAAAATCTTTCAAACATTTGAATCCTACATCACAGGGTCATTTGTACCACATCAAACATTTTTTGTTTGTAAAAAAGGCTTTTCAAACATTTGCCGATGTGTTTACCAAGGACGCAGAAGTGTCAGTGAAGAACTTGAGATGAAATAGGAGACATGAGGTGAGAATAAAGGAAAGAAAAAATCGAAGTAAACATGGGTTTGAACGGAATGTTTGTCCAGCTGTGCTTATTGCCAAATTATTCAGAAAACATGAAAATATTATAGCATTTTTTTAGCAGTATGTGGACAAAATAGTGATGCAAGAAAAGTTTGCATACAAGTTCTCCTAAATATATTTTTAATGTAATGCTTTTTTTTGTTGTAAATTCAGCAAAAATTTTTTAGCACTAAACAACTGTTATACTGTCACACCCTCCGCACGTTCCCTCAGTTCCAGTCCCTACACACAGTCCCCATCCACCACACACCACACCCGTGAACAATCACCAGAGTTCTAATCACCCATACCTGCACCTGCAATCACCCACTCTCTATAAATACTCACCTCATTCAGTTACTCACCGGCTGGAATCAACATTGGATGGTCTCTGCTTCTTGGATCGTCTCCCTGTTGCTCCGATCTCTCCTGTGCTCCTTTGAGGCTTGCTTTACGTACCTGTGGATACAAACGACCGATTAAGGGAAGTGACTTATGTTACGTTGGTGATTGCAATGAACTTGAACTTACCTCTTGGACTAATGTGTGAGAAAGCCTTCAACCCGTTGCACCGCTCACCTGTTCACCCACTATTTGTGCATGCTCCACAATAAATACTCACAATGTAATCCCCGCCTTCTCTCCTTTGTGTGTGTGGCCGTGACATATACACCCAAAAAATGACATTTTCTTAAACTACTTATTTAAATTTAGCTGAAACAACACAATTTTTGAGCTTGTTTTTGAGACAACTTAATTGTTTTATGTTCAATTTACTTAAATTTGTAAAAACTAATAAGTTAAATTAATTCTTTCATGTTGTCCCAACACAAATCCATTGTGTGGAACCCAGCATGTTTTTACAGTCTTCAGTGTAAAAAATGCTGGGTTCCACACAATTGCTTCATGTTGTTCCAACACAAATCGATTAAGTTAGCTTAATCCTTTTTACAAATTTAAGTAAATTGAACAAAACAATGAAGTTGTCCCAAAAAACATAAGTAGTGTGTTGTTTTAGCTAAATTTAAAGGGCACCTATGATGAAAATCATCTTTTTTTAGCTGTTTGGACAGAACTGTGTGTAGGTATAGTGTGTCCACACTGATATTGGAGTGATATAAAGACAATAAGTCTCTTTTTTTTTTAAATTCCTGACGTTAAAATAGCATCCAAATCCCTACCATTTTGAGGCCGACCGCAACTTGACATAGGAGTGCGGTTTCCCCTCCCATCGAATTGATTGACAGCTGCGTATTAACATGTCGTTAACATGTCATGACGTTAAATCAGGTTTATTCTGTACATTAACATAACGGATATCCATACAGCAGTGGATATTAATGTGTATCCTGTCACATTTGCCGTGCAAAAACAGTGCAAAGCTAAACGCGCGCGCTTTCTGTGTGTGTGTGCGTGTGCGTAAACTTTGTAAGGACAATGTGTGTGACTCATTGTTGCAGCTCCACAACAAATACATCAAATAATCATTGGGAAAGTTCTTACTGTAATATTTCTCACAAACGTTATGTGAGATCTGCTTCCTTCATGTCTGTCTGTTATCTGAGGCAGCCGAGGGTGGAAACTGAGGCACACTGACAGGCACGTGGGAACGGTGGGCGGGGAGGACTAGCATTAAAGGCACAGTCCACCAAAACAGCTACAAGATGCTCAGAGCTAAAAATGACAAACTTTTGAAAGGTATAATAAATAATCTGATGGGTGTTTTGAGCTGAAACTTTACAGACACATTCTGGAGACACTAAAGACTTATATTAAATCTGGATAAAGGGGTAAACTAGGTGCCCTTTCAATAAGCAGTTTGATCAAGCAGCAAAAGTCATTTGTTTAAGTGTATAATATAAAATACTTTATTTAGGATCAGTAATAAAAAAATAAAAAAAATGCACTTTTCATTATTTGTTTATCAGATTCAGCAAGTTGTAGCATGTATCTAAACTCAAGACTACAATTATTAGAAACAGTAAAAGCCTTGTTTACGCATGAAGTCTCAGTTCTGCTTGTGTCTGCTGACGTGGACAGTGTGTGAATGTTGTTAATATGGGCTGCAGATTTGTCGCAGATGCAGTATTGTATGAAACAGGCCTAAGTCAACAGCATATAACTCAAAGACACAACAAGCACAACACTACTGCAAATAACCCAGTAATTCCCTTGATTTATTAGCGCCACACTGTGTGCAGTGAACCAGAATTCAGTGGTGTAAATTTGAGCAAATCATACAGTCTAAAAACCCTGATGCACTTTGAGCAAATTTTCATTTAAATCGAATTTAACAATATTTGGCCAAAAGGAGGTTTGATAGTTAACAAATAGCAACTTGCTGTAAGGTGATACTGTAATGAACCGCCAACTTATCCAGCATATGTTTTACACAGCGGATGCCCTTCCAGCTGCAACCCATCACTGGGAAACACCCATACACTCTCATTCACACACATACACTATGGACAATTTAGCTTACCCAATTCACCTATAGCGCATGTCTTTGGACTTGTGGGGGAAACCGGAGCACCCGGAGGAAACTCACTCGAACATGGGGAGAACATGCAAACTCCACACAGAAAAGCCAACTGACACAGCTGAGGCTCAAACCAGCGACCTTCTTGCTCTAAGGCGACAGCGCTACTCACTGCGCCACCGCACCACCCACACTGTAGTTTTTGTGTTCCTTAAATTAAACATTTTATTAAAGGGACAGTTAAACAAAAATAAAGTATGAAAATGTGTTCTGAATTTACTCTTACTTTTTTTTTTTTTTTTATAAAAAAAAACTGCTGGGTTCCACACAATTACTAGATACCACATCTTTATTTCAAGACAATCAGGTATATTTGTTTTTTCCCAAAAAACAACAACTATTGTGTAGCACTAGCTGCTTACGCATCTCATATTAAGCCTTCTGTGGTGTTTTAATGAGATTTCTGACATTTTCTAGGGTGTGAAATGACTGAAATCATTCAGTGTAGTGATATGGAACTGTAATGCGGTCAAAACCTGCCTGGAACTACTTTAGCCATGCGCTTTTCTGAGAATAAGGCTGCATTGACACTGCATGGTTCAAGTGACCCAGTTCTTTTTTTTTTTTTTTTTTCCTCCCATGTGGCACAGATTGGATATGGTCTACTGGTATAAAAAAGCCTAGATTAAAAGATGGCCCAATGAGAACTTTTCCTTCATAAACTATAGCAAGACATGAAACCCTGCAAACAGATTAAATACAGGAATGGAGAAAATTCAGTCAGCGCCTGCTCTTTTTTTATTTTTATTTTTATTTATTTATTTATTTATTTATTTAGTTATTTTTTCAGGGTCATTGCACCTTTTGCCATGTGTAAATGCAGACATTGGATACCAGTCACTTTTAAAAGATGATGTAAGTGGGTCATCAACAAATTCAGATAGAGTCACAAAATCGGAATTGACCATCAAGATCTGCAGTGTAAATGCAGCCTAACTGTGTAACTGTAGGGATGCTGGACAACAGAGTTGAGGATCCACATGCAGGTCTTTATTAATAAGAGTAGTCAGACAGGCAATGGTCAAAACAGGAGCAAAACAGAAGCGTAAAGGTAATCCAAGATAGTAGTCAAAAACAGGCAAAAGGTCAGGCTAGGCGGCACGGAATTAAGAACGGGAAAACAAGGCTAGGATCTAAACATGGAAAGACTAGATAGGATTAACGCTTCGAAATGCTACAGGATAACCAAACAACAAGACTCAGCAATGTGTGTGACAAAGTAAGCTGTCTATATAGTCTGAGTAATCAGTCCTTGAGCAGCTCCCAGCTGTGTGAAATAAATAGAGAACCGGAACAGGTGTGTGTGAGGTGCATGACAGGATTTGTAGTTCATCTATGACAGGCTTGTAGTCCGGGTGAAAGTGAATGTTTACCAGCGATCTGCAAGCCTGGATCTCTGGTGATCGTGACAAACTGTTCAGCAGCCAATCAGAATCAAGCATTCAACAGCCTTGTAGTATAAAATACATTTTATACTGAGGCTTTTATTTAAGTATGTTGATGTACTTCCAACTGAAACAGAATACTGAGTAAGGGGCGGTGCTTCCCTCATTCCCTCATAGCAAACTAACAGTAAGATGGACGTTTTTAAAAATATTATGACAAACGGACATCATCAGAGAAGGACCGGCTCTCCATACGTGGAAGCAAATGCTCAGACTTTGATTGAAGATTACCAAAACAAACTTGAATACATTTTTCACCTAAAGAATAACAATTCTTGCTAGCAAAATGAACACTGTACATTTTGATTTCACACCGAATTTATGAATACCACTGTAATGTATTGGAAATACAGACCTCATAGAAAGTATCACCCGAATTTCTGATAGGTTTGAAATGAGTAAAATGATGACCGAAATTGTCATGAGATGAATCTGAAGGGTCTCCACCTTCTTCACCTGTAGATTTCTCTCCTCCGGAGTTGGAATGAAAAGTTCACACCGATGAGCTTTCATTATCGAGCGTGTCGAGCAGAAGATGTCGAGTCGGCGTTTGTTCCTCGAGTGGAAGAACAGAAGGAGGAAGAAGGTGGAGAAACAAGGCAGAAAGAGCTCCCACTGCTAAGATGTATTGATAGACTCTAAATTAGAGCAGCTCACGACTGGGTGCTTCCTCCAAATCCATCACACTTGAGAAAGAGAGAGACGGCATAAAGAGAGAAAGAAAGACAAGCGTAGATTGTATGTGTGTGTGTGTGTGTGTGTGTGTGTGAGAGAGAGAGGAGCCTGCTGGTTTTTAATTAGGGTGTGTGATTAACGTGATGTGTTGTTGTTTTAGGGTTTTTTATTTATTTTTTTGCCGCAGAATCACACAAAAGGGAAGTGATTACAAATCCCAGTTATACCTCCAAAATTAATCGCCCTCTTCAATAAACACAGCTGCTCAAACTTGGAGAGCTCACTGCTGCGGAGTATTAAATTCGTAAACTTTTATGACAAACAAACTCGAGGAATTTATCTGGTGTCAGGCATAAAGTGAACCACGGTGTAATAAAAGGCGCAAAACATTTACTTTGTTGTAGTAACAGAACCTGTTGACATTGACCTTTGGGCAAGTATTTATGTAACACTTTTTTTTGCAAATAATTTCAACATAGGCTCATTCTGAAAACGTAGCCCTATATACATTTCTGGAGATCGCGAATTATGTAGCCAGAGGTACGTATGGCTGCATTTCGTCTTTTAAAACGAACGATACGGGGCGGTATGACGCCATTCCTTTTCGCGCTTACCTCCGTATGGACGGCTTTTCCGCTGTTACCAGTTTGTCCAGTAGCTCGCCATGTACGTTCAAGATGAAGATGACTGGTATGGAACTTAGGGTATTTATGGTGTCTTAGAAATCGTCTGATTGGTGAATCATGAATGGCTAACGCAGGACCAGCTGTGTTCAATCATAAGCACGTGATCCTCTCGAAATTAGTTTATAAATAAACTTCACATAGCGGTAAATTTTCAGAATGAGCCTGGGTTAAATATTTTAGCTGTAGTTGTAGTTTTTTTTTGTTTGTTTTTTGTGGCGACACGGTGACGCAGTGGGTAGCACGATCGCCTCACAGCAAGAAGGTCGCTAGTTCAAGCCCCGGCTGGGTCAGGTGGCATTTCTGTGTGGAGTTTGCATGTTCTCTCCGTGTTTGCGTGGATTTCCTCCAGGTGCTCCGGTTTCCCCCACAGTCCAAAGACATACGGTACAGGTGAATTGAATAAGCTAAATTGGCCGTAGTGTATGTGTGTGAATGCAAGAGTGTATGGGTGTTTCCCAGTGATGGGTTGTGGCTGGAAGGGCGTCCGCTGCGTAAAACATATGCTGGATAAAAACAAGTGCTTATTTATTTTAAATATGAATTGTTTAAACTATTATTTCACAATATAGATTAATAATTTAATATAAAATGTCAACCTTTTCATGTGACACAACACAGCCTACCTTGAAAAAAAAGTTTAGAATATAGATATTCAATACCATTTTTGATTCCTCAGTAAAAAGTCAAAACAAACAAACAAATAACACTACGTTGGAGGCATAAAATCTGAACTGCAAGGCATTTTTGAGCATTTTAAATTTCATTCAGGTCCAACAGTTAGCCACAGAAAATGAATAAATAATCAAAAGTAAAATAACATGGCATAACCTTCACTGTATAAATTAAATATAGTAAAATATATATAAATATAATATTACTTGTTGCTAAAGCTAATAAAGTTAGTCTTTACTAATTAAATTTTTTTTATTTATTACTTGTAATTTATTTAATAATTGTAATAATTTTACCAATTGTAATAGTTTGATTAGACTTAATTAACCAATAATTAAAAAACAAATGAATGAATGAATGCATGAATGAAATATACACTCTAAGTAAAATGGTACTGAACTGAATTAAAAAAACAAAAGTGAAGCATGCTATATATACCCTGTATCTAAAACTATTTGGACCATTATTTTCAATAAATTTCATAGAGTTATTGTTGAATTTGGCGTGTTCTGTACATTAAGCTGATTTCAAGCAACACCTATTAACAGTGAAAATATATATACAAATATATTTGACAAAACTCAATTATGCTTTAATCATCTAATCAAACACAGAAGACAACATCTCAGCAGATCTGAACGCTTTCTGACAATTA
Organism: Danio jaintianensis; assembly: GCA_903798115.1. Taxonomy (NCBI): domain Eukaryota; kingdom Metazoa; phylum Chordata; class Actinopteri; order Cypriniformes; family Danionidae; genus Danio; species Danio jaintianensis. The sequence goes on from CAIGQV010019171.1 coordinate 4,801,163, forward strand.
ACCACTGTTAACTAATTACTGTTGGTGAGGACAAACTGAAATTAAACCCCATCATCACTTCTATCTTTTCAGCACAGCTGACTATAATGTACTAAATTAAATACGTAATTGATATAAAATAGAGCTTTCTTCAACCCCGGACATATAGAATTTCAGATTTTTAGCCAGCTAAATGATCGGGAGGTTGCGAGATGATGTTTCGTGATGCCTTTTGTGTCAGAATATTGACGGCAAGTGTTTTTTTTCTTGACATTTCTGGGAAAACCGTCACTAAAAGGACGACCTATTCTGTCTACATGGTGATTTTAGTGATATCTGATTGACTGGAAGTGAGGACCTGTAGGATAAGAAAGCAGCGCAGCGGAACAGCTTGGCCTGCTGTTGACTGAGAGGTGGATCGTGTTTCTAGCAGGAGATTTTCAGCTACCTGGAGACTTTGTGAGTTTTTCAATAGGCCTTCTCAGCAGTTTGGGAGAAAACTGCACTGTGGGAGACGGCGGTAGAGAAAGACAGATATGAAGAGGCATTCGACAGATAAAAAAAAAAACATAGTGGTGAACGTCCTGAAACGTCAGTAACAAACCCACCTACTGCGAAAGAGCTGCTTTTGCTACTGTTTGTCCAGCAACAGAAAATCTATCCACTTTTCTCCACAATAAACCACTCGTAGTGTGGAGAAGGCTTATATTGTATAGTTGCAGTACTCATTTTATTCTAAATTCTCATTCCGCTACATGCTATCTTCAGTATTTATATATATATATATGAAAGTTTAGATGCAAAACCCTCTAAATCCATCAGACTTCTTTTCTTGTAAATGAGCATTTTCTATCAGGCTCCTCTGATTAGGTTCAGCAGTTTCATTTTAGAGGTAATGATCAGGTTATTAGCTGCTAAATAAGATAGCTTTTTTTTGTTCATAAATGTCACTTTAGACAATTCTTTGGTTTTAACAAGGTAGATTTTCTTTTGCGTCAAAACCAGCTAAATCCACTCGTGTTTTTTTTGTTGCAAAAACCTCTAAATCCACCTATTGGGACAAGACAGTGTAATTAGTTGAAAAATCACTAAAGATGCAATAAGAAATTATTTTAGCAAACATAAAACACATTACACAAACCACCTGAAGTTAAAAATACATACATGTCAAGTAAGTGGCAGTTCATTCCACTGTGGCGACCCCTGATAAATCAGGGACTAAGCCAGAGGAATATGAATGAATGAAATCTGTCAAGTAATATCAAGTCAATAACATTAAAACTGACATTAATCAAATCTTAACGATCTTTTGTCATTTCTGATATTTGGGATTTAGATTTAATGTAAGTAGAACAATGTAAACATTGTAAACTAAGCTTGATAGATTCAAATGATGTAGTGTAAAATGAACAGTGCAAAAAGAAAACTTTTTGAAGTGTGTAAACATTAATATAAAGTGAATAAAAACATATTCCCCTTGCCCACAGCTATCATAACATGCTATGTGCAAAATGCAAATACTATCAAAATATTATCAATTCAAATACTTCGGTGTACTGCAAGTAGAACAGAGCAAAAGATTGAGAAACATCAATATCTGTGCAATGTCCATTTATATAAAAAGCTTATCAGACATATAGTATAAAGTAATATAAATAATGAATAGTTTTATATATTATATTTATCTTTAAAAAATAGCTTACATTAGCAAATAAAACACAAAGTAACATCTCTTTTTTGTCTCTTCTGTTTATATCATGTCATAGCATCCATGTGAAAAGAACGGCATCTTGTTTAACTTCGCCTTTCATGAAATATAGTTGCTGCTTAATGTATAGTAAATCGGACTCATTCAAAATAGCGCCGCTGCGCAAAAAACCGTTATGAATGCATGTTACACTTCCGACAGTACAATATGTTTTCTTTTTTCTTGTAATGCAGAGTTTTGAGGTAAGGGACGTTTTCATTTGTCATTCAATGACAGTCGGACAGGCTCATACAGTTCATCGAACTACATCTTTTAAAATTGAAATCTGAATCGGAATAAAACAGTCTCCTCAAAAAAGCTGGTGGCGCAGTGGGTAGCGCTCTCGCCTCACAGCAAGAAGGTCGGCTGGGTCAGTTGGCATTTCTGTGTGGAGTTTGCATGTTCTCTCCGTGTTCGCGTGGATTTCCTCCGGGTGCTCCAGATTCCCCCACAGTCCAAAGACAGGTGAATTGGGTAAGCTAAAATTATCCGTAGTGTATGTGTGTGAATGGGAGTGTATGGGTGTTTCCCAGTGATGGGTTGCAGCTGGAAGGGCATCCACTGTGTAAAACATATGCTGGATAAGTTGTCGGTTCATTCCGCTGTGGCGACCCCAGATTAATAAAGGGACTAAGCCGAAAAGAAAATGAATGAATGAATGTCAGTAGTTGTGACGAAGTGGTTTTGGGTGAGGATTGAACCCGGGTCTCTGGGACTCAAAGCTGGGGCTTTTCCCTGCTGAGCTAACTCCTCTTCTGATGAATCCAAGAGCAGAAGACTAATAAGGAGACTTGAGACTTGACAGGATCCATCTGAAGGCTACATCTAGATACTATGAACCCAAGAAACGACACCTTGGAGACATGGAATTCGCTCGTCTCCAGCTTCACGAAAAGCCTGTTTCTCAGCAACTGGGAGAGGACCTGCCGGACATGCTGTACATGTTCTTGATAACTACTTGAAAAAATGAGTATGTCATCTAAGTAAACAAAAACAAACTTGTTCAGCATCTCTCTAAGGACATCATTAATGAATGCCTGGAAGACGGCTGGGGCATTTACAAGGCCAAAAGGTATTACCTGATATTCATAGTGGCCCGTTGGAGTGTTGAAAGCCGTCTTCCACTCATCTCCTTCTTTGATCCTGACCAGATGGTATGCATTTCTGAGGTCCAAATTTGTGAAGATAGTGGCACCCTGCAGTAACCTTAAAAGCGGTGTTCATCAGGGGTAATGGATAGCGATTCTTAATGGTTAAGTGATTCAAACTTCTTTAATCAATACAGGGCCGAAGACTCCCATCCTTCTTAGAAACAAAAAAGAAGCCTGCTCCCGCAGGTGAGGTTGATGGACGAATAAATCCACTATCTAGGGCCTCGTTCAAGTATTTCTCCATGGCTGTCCTTTCAGGAATGGAGAAGGAGTATAATCTTCCTTGAGTCGGGCATGCTCCAGGTACAAGTTCAATGGAACAATCGTAAGGACGGTGCGGGGGTAACGAAGTAGCCTGAGACTTACTAAAGACTTCACTGAGATCCATGTATTCTAGGGGAACTCGGGATAGACAAGGAGAATCCTTGGGTAGCTCTGGCAGGGAGGCTGGAGACTTGGTAGTGACTGGCTTGGGTTTTGGGTGTAACCCGTACTTCTATGGTTATAGTGTGGGCTGAAGGAAGTCTGGAGGGATTGGGCTGGGGTCCAGGAAGTGTTTCCAGTGGCTCGAGAGAATGGCAGAAGAAAAAATCAGAAACACAGCAGTTAGTACCCCAACTCCTTACAACACATCTGGGCCAGTCTATAAAAGGGTTGTGATGGATTAACCAAGGAAAACCAAGAATTAAGGGATGTTCTGGTGAATGGATCAAAAAAAATTGTATCTCTTCTCTGTGTGTCCCTATCTTTAACTGGAGAGGCGTGGTGCAGTGACTAACCTGTCCTGAGCCAAGAGGTCTGCCATCTAGTGCTGTAATGGTGAGGGGTCTCTGGAGGACTATGGTTCTAATACCCAAATCACTAGCCATGTTGATGTCCAAAAAATTACCAGCAGCTCCAGAATCAATGAAGGCACTAAGATGATGAAGTTGGCTGCCTTGGGTGATCGTGGCTTGAATGGACACTCCGGAAGTCATAGCACAGGGGAAAACATCTACTCTCGCCCGGGTCCCCCTCTCCCTGGACGAGAGCTGGCTTTTCCCTTCAGTTTGGGGCAAGTGGAGCGGAAGTGGTCTGGGCTTCCACAGTAGAGACAGCATCGTCCCTTCATCCGCCGATCTCGTTCGGTCTGGGTCAATCTGGTTCTCCCCAGCTCCATTGGTTCCTCAAGATCATTGGGTTGAAGGGGCTGAGTGATGGGGCTAGTACGTACGTAAGGGTCAAATAACCTAGTTTCCCTTCCTCGTTCCTGTTGTTGTTCTCTTAGGCGATGGTCTACCCGGATGGCAACATCAATAAGGGACTCAAGATCTGGTGCGGGATCTCTAAAGGCCAGCTCATCCTTTAATTCAGAAGACAAGGCCCGATGAAAGGTTGCTCTCAGTGCTCGCTGGTCCCATCCACTCTCTGAGGCCAGTGTTCTGAACTCAATAGAAAATTCTGCCACACTCCTCTCGCCCTGAGAGAGTTGGAGTAGACGATAACCCACATCTCCTTTACTGGAAGACCTTCTTCATCTCTGTAATGAAACTGGAACTGTTGTTAATGAGGGGAGATCTCTGGTCCCATAGTGACGTGGCCCAATTCAAAGCTTTGCCCGTGAGTAGAGTGATGATATAAGCTACTTTACTGTTCTCTGTGGGAAAACTGCTGGGTTGTAATTGAAAAGCCAGCGTGCACTGGGTAACAAAGCCTCGACACCTCTCTGGGTCTCCATTAAATCTCTCTGGTGCTGGTAACCTGGGCTCAGACGAAGTAGCAAAAACTGCTGGAGGGATGACTATAGGTTGGGCACCTTGGGGAGCTGGAGTTTGAAGACTTAGCCGCTGAAGGATCTCGGCAAGAATCTGCTCATGCTTCTGGATAGTGGTCGCTTGATCAGTCAAGGCAGACAGAATACGTTCCACATTGGAAGGTGGTGAAGCTTCTTCTGCTGGGTTCATTTTCTTGGTTCAGTCTTGCTGTGACGAGGTGGTTTAGGTGAGGATTGAACCCGGGTCTCTGGGACTCAAAGCTGGGGCTTTTCCCTGCTGAGACTTTGGTTTCAGGGAAAAAATAAACTGAGATCTTTACTTAAAAATAAGATTTCAAAAGTACAACAAAAATACTTGAAGCCGAGCTTCAAGGAAATAGACAAAACAAAACAGACACAAGGGTCAAAATCACACTAGCAAAGTGTCACTTAGCTTCTCACAAGATACAGGAGAACACCAGGCAATAATGGCTTAAGACTGAACACACTGGTTTGTTACACACAGACTTATATAGGGTAAAACGCAGGTGTTGTTAATCTGGTTGATTGTTGACATATGGCAGATGGCGGGAAAGTGTGCAATCCACTGTTCTGGAGGAATTGCAGAAGTAGGATGCTGGTGTGTAACAAGCCAGGAGCGCCTCCTTCTGGCCAGGAGGAGAAACGCAGCCCAACAAATCCTTATAGTAGTGGGTTTCACAAAAAAGAAAAATCCAAAATGTGTATTAGGTGCGTTTCCATCAAGCAGTTAGATCGACTGACTGCAGTGTTGGTAACCTAGTAACCAACATCTTCCATTATTCACATTAACCCTTTTTCACACAAGCCCAAAACCACCTCAAGCAAGTATAAAAACATTTAGCAAAACTTTTTTTTTTCTAATTTTCCATTTCCATCTCTCGTTTCTCATGTCATGTCATGCACTCTAATATTTCGTTGGACGACCTTTAGCTTTTATTACAGCATTCGTCGTTGCATCTTTCTTAATATGCTTCTGCATTGTCACAACATTTATTCCCATCCAGAGTTGCATACACTTTTTTTACTATGATCTTGTATTGATGAGTCAGGCTGCTGCGCAACGTCTTCTCCAGGCAGCACATCCCAAAAATTCTCAATAGGGTTACGTTCTGGACTCTGTGGTGGTCAATCCATGAGTAAAAACTATGATTCGTGCTCCCTAGACCACCATTTCACAATTTGAGCCTGATGAATCCTGGCATTTTCATCTTGGATTACGCCCATGCCATCAGAGGAGAAACAAATTCATTGATGGAGTAACTTGGTCATTCAGTATTTTCAGGTAGTCAGCTGAACTGACCAACTGCAGCATCTTCAGATCACAGCACTGTCCCCACATTGTATGGTAGGCACTAGGCTTGATGTGGCATCCACCTCTCTTCTAAGCTTGATGCATCCATCATGGTGAATCAGGACTCCTCAGACCACATGACCTTCTTCCAATGCTCCAGAATCCATTCTTTATGCTCCCTAGCAAATTGAAGCCTTTTTATGATTATCTTTACTGACAAGTGGCTTTCTTAAGGCTGCACAGTTTTTAAATTCCAATCACTTGAGTTCCCGTGGAAATGCTCTTACTTTCACTTTTTTTAAACATAGCCCTGAGTTCTGCTGTTGCTTTTTTGTGATTTTATTTCACCAGATGTTTCACCAATCTCGATCATAATTTTTTTTTGACCACATTTCTTTCTCATAGATGATGGTTCCCCCCATTCTTCCAGTTGTTAATAATGCATTGGAAAGTTATTAACCTAATTTCAATAGTTTCAGCAATATTCTGAGATGTTTTCTTTGCTTGATGCATGCCAATACTTTGACCCTTCTGAAACAGATCAGCATCTTTACCACGGCCACAGGATTTGTCTTCCATCATGGCTGTTTGAGAAGTGTGAAGCTACATAAAATTAAGATAAATTAATATCTGAAATGTAATAAGTTTAAGTTTTCATTTCACTTTCCATTTTTTGTACAATCATATATTTAACTGCAGCGTGAATCACACTGTTTGTATTCACACAGAATCTTCACTCAGTAAAACAGTTCATGAAATCCCTTTAAACATAGAACTTTTGCAACCCGCAACGAGTTGCTTAGCCAAATGTTCAGGCTGCTGATGTTTTTAAAAAGAGCAGCGTGAGATTTTGCTCTCGTTGTTTTCCCCCATAAGTCATGTGTTTTGTTGTGAAGAAAATGAGGCAGAGTAAATGATGACGGTCTGTTCGGTTTTGGATGAACTCTCCTGTAAAGCTGTTTCTGCAGAGCTACGTTTTGCTGCACCTGCACTGGATTTTGCTTTGCTTGAGTTTGGGAGTGATCTGTTTCCCCAGACTGTGGTGCCAGCACTCTTAAACATGATTTACTCTGTCACAGACAGACGGTGTTCATACCTTCATTTCACAGAGTCGCCACCTGAGCTCATTCATCATTGCGGAGGAGTCTGACACACCTGTGCCTCATTAATACTGGCCGTTTGGATCATGCAATTGCAAAACACACATATTTAACATGCAGAACAGCAAACAAAGTCACGGTTTTCACTGTAGTAGGTATATTAATAGATGTGAAAAATGCCCATAAAGAAATCTGGTAACACTTTATAATAACTACACACTGTGAATCATTTATTAAGCATTAGCAAATTGTTAAGCATTCACTCTACATTAATAGACGTTAGTAAGCAGTTTATAAATACAGCTACAAATGCTGTATTCTTGACATAACCACATGTATATTGTGCTTAATGATTGTGTTTTCATACTTTGTTATTGATTCATTACTAAATTAAGTATTTCATTATTTACAAGCCAGTTATTTAAGAATAGTTGGAAGTAATTCAGAATGTGTAAGTACATGATTAATAAACTATTCAAATTAGCATTTATCTATATGTTATTATTATTATTAAATCTGATACATTTTTTACATACATACATTGTTTTTTTTTAGAATTATGCTTATTGGATTTTCACAATAATACAGACATAACAATACATCTTCAAAAGACACGCAAAGAAAAATATCAACACAAAACAATGGAGAGAAAAAAAGGGGAAAAAAAAAAAGCTCAGATTACATATAAAACAGGACTACCCTAAATAAAACAGATCAGAAAAAGGGCTAAAAACATTGCTTATGTTTCAGATAATAATAGTTACAATATTCCTTTTAGCATGATAGGGCAAAGACTAGGTTCCAAATAATCCAAATATGGAGTCCAAACTTTGAAAAAATGTTCTGTTTTTTTGTGTAATACATGGGTAAGATGTTCAAGGGGAATTAACTCAAAGATGATTTTGTGCCAACCTTTAAGCGATGGAGGTTTATCACTAATCCAATTAAGTAAAATATTTTTTCCGCAGCGAAGGTTAATATGTTATACAATTTCTTATTAGCTGATGAAAAAATGCGTCCATTAGGTATACCCAAAATCAATGAAACTGGGTCCAAATCCAGCTGCATGTTAAAGATCTTTTCCATTTCACCCAGCACCAAAGACCAATAACTTTGCAGTCTGTTACATGACCACATACAATACGTTAAAGTACCTACATCAGTTTTACATTTTAAACACATAGGTGAATTAGAAGGGTTAAATAGATGTCTGCGGTTAGGGGAGATATGGAGTCTGTGTATTATTTTATATTGTATTTCTCTTGTACGTGTACAAACAGATATTTTTTTTAGCATTAGACCAAATATTATCCCATGTTTCCTCATCAATATCAGTAACTAACTCTTCCTCCCATTTGGTTTTAACTCTCTGTATATCAGGAGATGGGATTGAACATATACAGACCCAAAAAATCAACCTACAGACATCTTTCCTGATGATAAAAATAATAACCTCTCAATAGAAGACATCTCACAATTTTTAACAAGTGTTGTGCTGTTAGTAATATAATGTCTCAATTGAAGAAAACAGAAAAAATCTTTTTTGACTAATTGGTATTTCTGAGCTAATTCCATAAAAGACATTAATTTGTTGTCTGAGAACATGTCCCCAAGCCTGACAATTCCCGAAGTACACCAGCGTTTAAAACCATCATCCAGAATTCCTGGGGTGAAATCAGGATTATCTAGAATTGGGGTAAAGAAAGAAGTCAATTTAGATCTTCCTTCAAGCCTGCAAACTGATCTCCAAGTTTCAGGGTATTGACTATAATTGGATTTTCATGTATCTCCTTTATTTTTTGAAAGCTCTTAACAAAAAGAAGAGCTTTTAAAGGAAATTGTGAAAAAGAGGATTCAATATCTAACCAAGTAGAGGAAGCATCATTGCTAACCCATTCTGCAATGTACAGAATGCAGAACTTGGCAGATAAAGTACAGACATTTTTAACCTAGGTTTTCGTTTACTCCATATAAAGGAAGTCAGCCAGCTATTTAGACCCTTTAATGCTCTATTAGAAAACAATATAGGAACCATTCGAATAGGATATAATAATTTGGGTAACACAATCATTTTTACTAGTGTTATCCGACCTAACCAAGACACTGGCAAGGAATTCCAACGTTCTAAATCTTGCTGTATTTTATCAAATAAAGGAACAAAATTAGATTTGTACATCTGCTTTAAAGATGTAGATATTGAAATTCCTAAATAAATAAAACCTAGAGGTGACCACTTAGAATGAAAACAGGGCACAATATTAGGTTTGGAAATAAGAGTACCTAATGGCATAGCTTCAGATTTAGTTAATTTTAATCTTATAACCAGAAAAGGTACCAAATCGATTAATTAACTCAATTAGAACGGGGACTGATTCTCAGGCTCAGATAAAAAAAAGCAATACATCATCTGCATATAACGCAATCTGCAATGTCCTATCTGTAAACCTGAAACGGATGTTTCTGATCTGATTGCTTCAGCTAGAGGCTCTATAGCCATTGCAAACAAAAGCGGAGACAGGGGGAAACCCTACCTGGTGCCCCTATGCATAGGAAAATAATCAGATCTGAGGCCATTCGTCAATACAGCAGAGCATGGGTTTGTATACAGCACTTTGATCCACTGCACAAAATTTTCACCTAGGTCAAATTTCTCCAAAACAAAAAAAAGGTAGGACCATTCAATACAATCAAACGCCTTCTCTGCATCCAAAGACAGCACCATTTCATCCATGGATTTTGCTTTAAAGGTGTAGATAATATTTAAAAGACGTCTAATGTTGTCAGATGAATTTCTATTCTGTATAAATCCTGTTTGATCAAGCCCAATTATCGAAGGCAGAATTTTTTTCAAGGTGAATTGCTAAAATTTTAGATAGCAACTTCCGATCTACATTCAGTAAAGCAATTGGTCTATAAGAAGAACATCTTTCTGGACTTTTACCTTTCTTTAATATAAGCGAAATATAGGCTTCTCCAAGGGACTTTGGTAACTCTTCAACTGTAAATGAATAATTGAACATATTAAGCAGTGGGTCAACTAGCAACTCTTGAAATTCCTTAAACTCTCCACAAAACCCATCTGGGCCTGGTGATTTTCCATTCTTCAGAGCATTAATGGCATTGATAACCTCCAATCTAGAAGTTGGACCATTAAGAAATTATTTTTGTGCAACTGAAATTTTTGGAAGATTAATTCCAGAAAAGAAATGTACCATTTGTTTAAGATGGTCACTTGTTTTCTCTGAAGAATATAAATTAATGTAAAAAACTTTAAATAATTTATTTATATTCTTATTATCATGGAAACTATTATCTTCTGAATCAACAATAGTAGTAATATATTGGGATGCTGCTCGTTGTTTAGCAATATATGCTAGAAATCTCCCAGGCTTGTCCCCATGCTCATAAAATCTTTGTTTTGAATATCTTATTTTCTTCTCTGCCTCCACAGTAAGAAGACAATCTAAAGCTGATCTAATTGCTTGTAACTCTTTTAGTAAATCTTCTGAAGGAGATCTATTATACATTTTTTCCTTAACCAATAACTGAGCCTCCAAGTCCCTTTGATTTGCCATTCTTTGACGCGTTTTAGTAGAAGTATATGAAATTATTAAACCTCTTGCGTAAGCTTTACAGGTTTCCCATAATAAGGATTGGTTATCTGTAGATAAAGAATTAATAGAAAGAAAATATTATAATTCAGACGAAAAATGAACAGTGAATGCTGAATCTCTAAGGGTTGCAATACTAAGTCTACACTGTATAGAGTAATCCATTGTATTGCTAAATTGAAGGTCCATAGTGACACTAGCATGATCTGACAATCAAATACTTTCTATGTTACAAGATAATACTAAGTGCAAATCTGTTTTTGGCATGAAAAAAATAATCTAATCTTGACTGACAATGATAAGAGGTAGAAAAAAATGTATATTCTTCATCATGTTGTTTTTATGTTTTTGTTAGTTTGTCCCGTCTTGAGTCACATTCCTACAATTAGTTTCACCAGAGACGAATTGTTGGACATTCGGACACATACACCACCAAATGTTTTTCCAGACTTGGATTTATGTGATGTTTTGTTGAACATTGTTGTCGGCGGAGCCGCGGTGCTGCTCAAACGCTGTCGGGCGCGCAGACGAGGGAAGCGAGCAGGCGCGCTTGTGAAACTCAGACAGCGCGGGTTTCGAACTGCATTGCCTAGCATCCATCTGGCGAATCTCCGCTCTCTACCCAACAAAATAGACGAACTCATTCTGCTCTCTCAGACAAACAGGGATTTTTTGCATTCTGCTGCTCTGTGTTTCACGGAAACCTGGCTGAACGACGCCATACCGGACAACGCGCTTCATCTACCGGGCTATCAGCTGTTCAGAGCGGATCGCGACAGAGAATCAACGCGGAAATCGCGCGGTGGTGGGACATGCTTTTACATCAATGAAAGGTGGTGTACAGATGTAACAGTTTTAAAGAAGATGTGCTGTCCCGACCTAGAAGCACTGTTTATTAACTGTAAGCCTTTCTACTCGCCGCGTGAGTTCTGCTCGTTCATTCTCGTCAGTGTTTACATTCCTCCGCACGCGCACGCGGGCCTGGCGATACAGAAACTAGCCGATCAAATCACGGAAATCGAGCAACAACACCCGGACTCTGTTTTAATAATTCTCGGGGATTTTAACAAAGCAAAACTATCCCGCGAACTGCCAAAATATAGACAGCATGTTACATGTCCCACAAGAGACAGTAACATATTGGATCACTGCTATACCACAATAAAGGATGCATACCGCTCTGTCCAACGAGCAGCTTTGGGGCACTCTGACCACTGTTTGATTCATCTTATACCAACCTACAGGCAGAAACTGAAAACAGCCAAACCTGTATTAAGATCTGTGAAAAGATGGACTACCGAAACAGAGCGGGATCTACAAGCCTGTTTCGACCTCACTGACTGGAGTGTTTTTGAAGCTGCTGCAAACGATCTAGATGAGCTCACAGAAACTGTAACATCTTATATCAGTTTCTGTGAAGACATGTGCATTCCTACCAGGACTCAACTCACATACAACAATGACAAACCGTGGTTCACTGTAAAACTCAGACAGCTGCGTCAGGCCAAGGAGGTTGCTTACAGGAATGGGGAGAGGGCCTTGTATAAACAGGCCAAATACACACTGGAAAAGGAGATCAGAGTGGCAAAAAGGAACTATTCTGAGAAACTAAGGAGTCAGTTCTCTTCCAGCGACTCAGCATCCGTGTGGAAAAGTTTGAAAAACATCACAAACTACAAGAAACCATCCCCCAGCACTGTAGACAACGAACGACTTGCAAACGACCTGAATGAGTTTTACTGCAGGTTTGAGAAAACACCCCACACCCACTCTGAACTGCTCTTCACACCACCATCAACACCTCCACCACACCCCGTCTCCCCAACAAATCAGTTCAGTGAAGATGATGTGCGCCAGGTCTTCCAAAAACAGAAGAGGAAAAAAGCACCAGGCCCAGATTTTGTAACACCAGCCTGTCTAAAATCCTGTGCTGACCAACTGGCCCCCATCTTCACCCTGATCTTCAACAGATCACTGGAGCTGTGTGAAGTGCCCTCCTGCTTTAAACGCTCCACCATCATCCCCATCCCAAAGAAACCCAAACTTACAGGACTTAATGACTACAGACCGGTGGCGCTAACATCTGTGGTCATGAAGTCTTTTGAAAAACTGGTGCTGGCCCACCTGAAGGACATCACTGAACCCTCACTGGACTCTCTTCAGTTTGCCTACAGAGCAAACAGGTCTGTGGATGATGCAGTCAATATGGGACTGCATTATGTTCTGCAACACCTAGACAGACCAGGGACCTATGTGAGGATCTTGTTTGTTGACTTCAGCTCGGCTTTCAACACTATCATCCCAAAACTTCTCCTGCCCAAATTAACTCAGCTCTCCGTGCCCAACTCTGTCTGTCAGTGGATCAACAGCTTCCTAACGGACAGGCAGCAGCTGGTGAAGCTGGGAAAATTCTCATCCAGTACCCGCACAATCAGCACTGGCGCCCCCCAGGGGTGTGTCCTCTCCCCTCTGCTCTTCTCACTGTACACAAATGACTGCACCTCAAAGGACGCCTCTGTCACAATCTTGAAGTTTGCAGACGACACCACACTTATCGGCCTCATTCAGGACGGTGACGAGTCTGCTTACAGACAGGAGGTTAAGGAGCTGGCTGTCTGGTGCAGTCACAACAACCTGGAGCTGAACACGCTCAAAACAGTGGAGATGATAGTGGACTTCAGGAGAAACCCCCCTGCTCTCCCCCCACTGAGCATCATGGACAGCATTGTGGCAGCAGTGGAGTCATTCAGGTTCCTGGGCACCACCATCTCTCAGGATCTGAAGTGGGACACTCACATTGACTCCATTGTCAAAAAAGCTCAACAGAGGTTGTACTTCCTTCGTCAGCTGAGGAAGTTCAACCTTCCAAACGAGCTGCTGAAACAGTTCTACACCTCCATCATTGAATCAGTCCTCTGCACTTCAATAACTGTCTGGTTTAGCTCAGCTACCAAATCCGACCTCCGAAGACTACGTCGAATAGTTCGGACTGCTGAGCGAATCACTGGTACAATCCTCCCTACTCTCCAAGAACTGTACTTATCCAGAGCAAGCAGAAGGGCTGCCAAAATCACTCTGGACCCCTCACACCCAGCACACTGCCTCTTTGAACTTTTACCTTCTGGTCGACGCTACAGAGCACTGTGTACCAGAACAGCCCGACACAGAAACAGTTTCTTCCCTCAGGCAATCCATCTCATGAACACTTGATGATAGTAAT
>CAIGQV010019171.1:4815435-4834769 GCA_903798115.1 Danio jaintianensis
TTTCTTCCCTCAGGCAATCCATCTCATGAACACTTGATGATAGTAATCATGAAACAAACATCACTGCTTGCTATACACTTTTTATACACATAAACACTTATTTAACAACATATTTTACATGCTAATTTGCACATAACAGCTGCTATTGTATATAGTAATATTCCTGTACATACACTTGTCAATTTGTATATTTGCATTCACTACAACTTTCATTTTTTAAATATATTTATTATCTGTTTTTTGTCCTGTCTCTGTAATTCTGTTGCACTGTAGAAGCTCTGTCACGAAAACAAATTCCTCGTATGTGTGAACATACCTGGCAATAAAGCTCTTTCTGATTCTGATTCATCAGGGTTAAGAGTTCTCCAAACATCTACAAAGCCAAGATCTTTACAAATATTCTGAAGAGATTTTGCCTGAGTAGTTAGGGACGCAGAGCTATGTGGATATCTATCTACAATGGGGTTCAATACACAATTAAAATCTCCTCTTACAATTGTTAAGTCTGCTGACCTGGAAATCAAGTCCAAATACACTTTAGTAACAAAGTCAGATGGGTGAGCTGGTGGATAATACATATTTAGTATAAGAATGGTTTTACTTTGAAATAAGCCTTCAATAATAACATAGCGACCATCTCTGTCTTTAATACAATTTGTTACTTTGAGTGGTAAATTACGTTTAATGAGAATAGCAACACCTCTACTTCTAGATGTAAAAGATGAAAAATTTATCTGCCCAAACCCACCCTGTTGTAATTGTAAATGTTCTATGTCACTCAAATGAGTCTTTTGTAAAAGGGCAATTTCAGTATCTTTCTTCGTTTTATAGGATTATGTATACCACGAATATTCCAAGTACAAACCCTAAGCTTTCTAGACATTATGTAATATACAAACAATCAATGCAGATAAAATACAGACAAACATAATATATATTCCAACAGGCAAACCCTTCAAAAATCTGAGCTTTAAACAAAAAACATAAATACAATTAAAAAAAAATCAACATAACAATATACAAGGGAACAATCCTGCCAAACATGCAGGAAGAACTATCTCTTCTTTTGTAAGCAACTGCCTACCTCTCAAAACACCATCCATATCCTTAAACATAGGGTAAACACAAACCTCACCATGCTCTCAGCAACATTATAAAACTTCACTCAGTGAGTTATTGTGTTCATGTCCCACAGCTATCTGACCACTTTTCACGCTAGCCCATGTTGTCAATGAATGAAGTTACGTCATCAGGTGAGGTGAAGCGCTTCATTGTCCGGTGAATGTTCAGCCTCAGTGTTGCTGGGCACAGCAGAGCATATTCAATCTTCAACTTATGCAACCGTTTTTTGACATCGTCGAAAATTTTGCGCTTCTTTATCACCGTTGCAGAATAATCGTTGAAAAACAAAATCCTCTGACCTGCGTCTGCGCTCCTCTCCAGATCTGTGCCACATTTACATGCTGCGTTCGGCACTCGCTGCTTATCTGTAAAGTTATGGAACTTTATGATGACAGGTCTGGGTCGTTGAGCTGGTCCTGGTACCGGTGCCCGGCTTTCGCGGCGATCTTCAAGTAATCGGGGAGCCACTTTTCGAAGAAAGGAACAGAATCACTGCCCTCCGTTCTCTCTGGCAGCCCGATTAAACGCAAATTACATCTGCGCCCACGATTCTCCAGATCATCAATATGCGCTGACATTTCGCTCACTTTTTTTTAAAGATCAGCAACCGTAATCTGCAGAGATTCCGTTAAATTTACCACACCGGCGATCCTTTCCTCCGCCTGGCCCACTCGTTCAACCAAGGCTTGGAACTGAACCGTTTGGACGTTAATCGCGGCTAGGACAGTGTCCACTTTTTCATCTATTACTTTCGTAATATTTTCAGTTAATTAGTTCAAAGCTTCAAAAAAGTTGGAGCTGGAACTTTCCTCATCACGACTCACACCCGCGTCATCAGTTTCCTGCTGGACGCCGCTAATGGTAGGACTTTTCGACGTTGTTTTCTTCTTTTTGGGCATTTTGTTAGATCCTTTCGAAAAATACTGATCTAAAGACATGACACAGTCTCTCTCTAGCCAGGCAGACTGATTTCACTGAGTGAAAGAATATTTTCACCGAATATTTGAACTAATGCCACGGGAGCTACCCAAAACGCGTGCTCACTCTATGACATTACCCCCCCATTACATACATTTTAATTTTACATACAAGAATATGTATGAATTTTACACAGATGTAAAATCTGTATGTCATATTTACATTTTATTGTTGTGATATGTTCAGGACAGCTTTTTGATATTTTTTTTAATAAACCAAATGATTGTTTTTATGAATGAGTTATTTATTCAGATGATTTGTTAAGAAAACTGATTCACTGAGGAACGAAACCCTGAGGCATTTGTTGCTCACAAAACAATAATAAATAAATAAATAAATAAATATTGTGTATTAAAAAAAAATTTGACTTTAGCTGCTTGTTCAAACTACTTATTTAAAATGAGTTGAAACACATTTTGTTTCGGGAACAACTTAATTATTTTATATTCAATCCACTTAAATGTGTAACTTAATTGATTTGTGTTGGGACAACATGAAGGAACCCAGCATTTTTTACAGTGTATTAAAGGGACAGTTCACCCAAAAATTTAAAATTATGTTATCATTTACTTAAGAAGGGTATAAACGGAGGTCGGAGTCAGCTCCAAGTGGGTGGGACTTGAGCTTCAAGTGGGCTGTACAAACCTGGAGTTTTCATTTTATTAATGTCTTTTATATGACACAGAGTCCAACCTATTGTGTTTTATTAATGTTTACACCTACCCCAACCCTAAACTCAACCTCACAGTAACCTGTTGTGCTTTATTAATGTCTACTACACCTACAGCAACCCAGCCTACTTGCAGTAAAATCCCTCCCACTTGAAGATCTCCAGGCTGCAGCGATACTTACTTGAATTACTCATCCTCCACTTAATCCAAACTAGTTCCAGTTTCTGTCCTCCGTCGAACGCAAAGCAAGATATTCTGAAGAATGTTGATAAAAAAGCAGTCATTGACTCCAATAGTATTATTTTGTTAGTGAATGAGCAACGATTCCTGCTGTTCTGACATCAGCTGCAGATGTGAAGGAATGGCAGAAGAAAGTAGTTCCTCTTACAAAAGGGTTTTTAGACTCTCCGTGTTTGATTTTCTTTTTTATATACACGATTATGCCGTCAAACTGTTGTATAAATGCAATATCACACTCGTAGCAGTGCGATGTGGCTGTATATCGTCACTGGTGGGACACGTACGCCTCCCACCAGTGCCGATATACAGCCACATCGCACTGCTACTCGCATTGCTCATATATAGGGCGGCGTGGTGGCCGAAAAGAAAATGAATGAATGAATGATTATATATATATTACACAATATTTATATGTTTGTTTTAGATTTTTGCTGTCAAAATTTTAATTATAGACTCAGTCTAACTGCATGAACACAGGCAATGAATTTAGACTCTCATGGTGTTTAATCTCAACTCACACATTTAAAACAATTACAATATTATTGTAGATGATAAATATCATACACCAACAGTATGAACTAACACTGTACAGTGTGTTTGCTAACACTAGTGCTTTCTTTTAGGCAAACTAGCCTTTCTGTCTGCTCAGTAACTGCAGAGGACAATAACTTTTTACTGTATAGTTCATGAAAAGTGACATAACCATTAATAACATTTTACTCTGCTCAGCTGTGTCAATTTGCATTCATTCACCTGTCCGAAAAGCAACAAACCTGCAGTTTCAGCCGTTCTTCACAGGACCAGACAGCCGATGAGTCAGTCACTTATTTACATTTTAGAAATGTATTTCTAACAGGTTTCAGGGCTCGAGGGGGAGCTGGAGATGTCTGCAGATAAACTAGCAGTGTTGGGATTATGGTGATGCTTGTAAAAAAATGAAAGATCAATATGTTTGGCTGGGCAGGGCAGGGCCGCCTGCGGGTTTGTTGAGCCATAGGCGAGATCATGAAAATAGATGAAAAAATAATTTTTAAACATCCGTAGAGCTATTGCTAGCTTGGTGAGTGGTTTCTTTAGAAGAGAATAAAATAAAAAAATCAATCTTTGTTCATTAATTTTGAGATTATTTTAGGTAATGTTTAAAAAAAAAAAAAAGAGTGGTGATTTCAGATGAGCTGTACTCCAGTCACAAAAATAGTTTATTTTATATCACAGAATGTCACCAAATTGCGTAAGTGGCAAAAATCTAGCTTTTAAGATCATACACTGATAAAGGAAAATGGGTGTTTATATATAGACATGTAATGGCAGCTTTTAAGCATAACTGGCTTATAAATGCACCCGCTGATATACTGTGAATATTATAAAAACACAGAATCTAAGAACGTACACAGTCTGGATACACTCAAAAAATTATTTTTGCTGCTTGTTCAGACTACTTATTGAAAAATTAGCTGAAATGCCACAATTCTTGAGTCTTTTTGGGACAACTTAATTGTTTTATGTTCAATCCAGTTAAATTTGTTAAAACAATTAAGTTAACTTAATCTATTTGTGTTGGAATAACATGAACAATTGTGTGCATTTTTTTACAGTGTACAAAACATATATATATATATATATATATATATATATATGAGCATTTTTCTCAGCCTCCTGTTTATGTTCATTTATTTTACTTTAACAGCAATGTAAAGAACTTATTTGTCACTATTAAAGTCAAATTTCTGAGCCTACACACAGAAAAATGCTAATTTTAGAAGGAAATATCAAACGGCATTTAAAGGTTTTTGCATCTAAACTAAACATATATATATATATATATATATATATATATATATATATATTAGACAACTGTAGCCAATCTGGAAAAAAAAAAGTGGGCTAAAAATATTAGGCTAATAATATTGATCTAATATTGAATATCTGCAGAACAAAAAAATAATAGGAAATAATCAGAACAATTCCTTGCTCTCTTGGGAAATTGTTGAAAAAGAATTACAATTCCACAGGACGGATAATCATTTTGCTGTATATACTATAACCCCAGTATCATAAAAACGTATAATGCTACCCGATCCTTGCCAATACACAGCCTTGGTATTATTATGCTGACAATCGTTCTATTATGAGGACATATCACTTCTGTGTAGGAAGTAAAATCTTATTTACTTTTCTCTTCAGATCCTGATTAACACCATTTTCCCGAGAGACTTTAGAAATGGAGTTTGTGACTTAATAATTGGACTCAGTAATTGGTGAGAAAACTCTTATCAAGCTTTTTCTTGGAGTGATATGTATATTCATAATGAGAGTCGAAATGCACAATGCCATTTGTAATCATTTTTTTCCATAAAATGTATTTATTTATTTTTAATAGCATCGATATCAACAATGTCTTTTTTATTTCACAGTTAACAACAAGGAGAGTACAGAAACAAAATCTTTTCCTTGTGTAAATACATGCATTTTTTGGCAAAATATGAGAAAACAAACTATTTCTAAAGTAAAAATGAATGCTCCCAAATCTACCTGCATCCCAACATGTATATCTAATTCTGCCAGAGAGGTTTGCATACCAGACCTGAAATGACCCTGGGCTTTTGCGGTGCTCAGTGTATTAAACGAAGCCCCGCAGAGCAATCTGATGTGTATTCGGTCCCCTTTGGGATTACACAAATTCATAACCATGTCTAAATAGATTTATTTCTCATAACTTCCTAATATGAAAATGTAATATATAGAACGTACCCCACATTCAGCTCAGTAAGCATTCGGTGGAAGCGTTAATTTTCATAAATATCCCTCACTCTTTCCTGTGCCATTTCTGAGTGCTGGCATTTATTTAACCACGGCTTGATTTACAGGAATGTCAATGCGCCTTCACCCAGAATTCCCCCTGATGAAAATGTGAACCAATCACTCTCGGTGCTGCATTCATTACATCATCTCAGCCCGTTATTTACCATGACATGCCGATCGATCAGCTCTTATTCTGAGTTTATTCCTCTCCAAAAAAATAATCTCATCAGGAATCGTAAAACTGCATCACCTCCCCAATAGCTGCGGTTAGAGAAGTCTATGTAGCTGCCCAGAACAGTCTGTAAAAAATGCTGGGTTCCACACAATCGATTTGTGTTGGGATAACATGCACATTTGAGTGGACTGAACATAAAACATACCCAAGAATTGTGTTGTTTCAGCTGTATTTTGAACAAACAGCAAATATAATTTTTTCAGTGTAGGTAAAATGAATGGTACGGTGAAGTATAAAGCAAGCAGCGTTTGTTCCTTTTAACACTAATGATATTTACAGGGACATATTATTGACGAACAAAGGTCGTTGTTTTGTACAACAGCAAATAAATACCACAAAATAAATTTACGGTGTCTGTGATTTATAATTGAATACTTTTGCTTCATCTATCTCTCTTTGTATGGACAACTTTTCTGACGTGGTCAGTTTGTTCGGTAGCTTACTTTCTGTTGTACTTGTGATTCAGAGTAGAGCTGGGCGATATGGCAAAAATGCAATCTCGATAATTATTTTCTATATTGAACGATAATGATGTATATTTCGATATAAGTTGTTAATGCGTCCACTTTTAAAAGAGTATCCCAACCATGACTCAAGGCGGATACTGCTGGAAGGAAAGAGAACTGCTGGCGGGAAAGTGAAACGAGTATGCTAAACAATACTGGGTCACGCAGCATGACATATTTTCGGCTGATAATTTTTGGCGACCAAAAATTCGGTGAATCTCTAATATCAACACAATTATAGATTACTGTTGTTGCATATTTCTGCTGTGTGATTGGCTCTTAGGATCAATATTGAGTAAAAATGTCCAGAGCTTATCATTATCGACAAATTTTATTGTGATTTTATTCCGATATTGTTTATCGGCCCAGCCCTAATTCAGAGCCCTCGGATTTGAGTCTGGTGAAGCACAGACACTCAAAAAATAAAAAAGTTATGTAAAATCAAGGTACATCTAAGTGGTTTGATGGTCTAGCTGATCTGTATGACAAGGTCTGCCTTCTCATGGATGTGTATAAACATACAACAAAATAGTGTTGTCAAAAGTATCAACTTCGGTACCAATCAGTACTGAAATAAAAAAAAAAACATCCATTTCCCACTAAGAATGTGCTCAACAGTGCTCAAATATTGCGGACGTTTTAAAAATTTCAGTACTGTTTGGTACCGAACTCGAAACGTCTGACAACACTACAACAAAACGTACGCCAAGTAACGTATTTCAGATTCACCAAAAAAATATAGGCTGAGCCAATGATTGATTTAATGCTATCTCTGAAAAGTTGAAGTATTAGTTTGCTGTTTGAAGACTAGATTCTAGATTGTTCTTGCAACATTTTTTATTTGCTGTTCATGTATTCACTCTCTCAGGTCATTCAAGATGTAATATAGTTCCATTGTCAGAGAAATCCACCATCAGACCTCAGTATATCATTAAGTAGTAATTGACTTGCATTTCTTTAAATCACCAAACCATTCATCTAAAAACTGAAGAAAACAAACTACTTTGGATGGCCTGAGGGTGAGTAAATGAATGAAATCTAAGTAAAAGTGCAAATATGTTATACATATGTTACTAACATCGGAAAAAGGCTGCTTTATTTGTGTGAAATACTCTCCTAGTTGTATGAATCCAAACGATCCACATGACTAACATTGAATGAGATTAAATGACTGATGTCTTCAAATATGTTGAACCATCAAGCACAATAAATGTATACTATTTTAATAGGCGCAAAATATTTTTAATCTGGTGTAAAATATTTAACCAACATAAACATTGTGCATATGTGTGTGTGTGTGAGAGTGTTCTTGTTTTTGTGACATATCAAGACACAAATTTATATAATGATATATGTCTGTCATACTTATTACAAGAAGAAGATTTCACCACGTCCCCATATTCCAAAAGGCTTAGAAATCATACAGAATACATTTTTTTTTAGAAAGTAAAACTGCACACAGTTGCCTGTGAGGGTTGGGTTTAGGGATAGGGTTGGGGTAGGGCAATATAAAATACAGTTTGTACAGTATAAAAACAATGGAAACCTATGGAATGTCCTCACAATTCACACAACAAGAGTGTGGTTGTGTGTGTGTTTGAATGTTTGTTGCATATAGATGCAATTATTGATTTTGTACCAAGGTTATTAAAAACTGTCACATGCATCTGTATTAGTTATTTTTAGGCATGTAATGAGTTTGTATTGAAGTAGGGCTTAATGGATTTTAATTACTTTTTAATTATTTACATTTTCAGCCCACTGGGATGCTGAAAGATGGCAAAAGCATTGGATGCTAACTCTATTTCTGTCAGCATTGTGTTTCAGTTTAGTTTACGGGAGAGGAAGATTGACGTGTCTTAAACATTGTCTTGGGATTTCATTGTATAGCGTGACAGAACATTTTCCCCTGAAAGAGGGGTGTGTGAAAGTCCACAGCTGTCTTTTTCAAAGTAAGTGATTCTTTTGCGGTGACCCAAACTCTCCTCTATCAGTTCATTGTAAGTGAGATGTTGTAAGTGATAGTTTGTCCCTGTCAGTGTTTTCTAGTTACCTGCATCTTTGTGACTGGAACTACACCAAAGTCCTTTTAAGTCAAGTTCACTCAGCGGCCATTTTGGTGAAGCCCATCGGTGTCACGCAGATTTATTCTCCCTACAGCATACTATTCTTCATTTTCAGTGGCTACTCAAAATATCATTAATATATATTTCAGTTAGACTCTTCACATTTGCCTTCATCTGGTCAACCTGTTGCCAAAAGGTTTACTTTACTTAAGAATGGCTCAACATCTTGCAAAGAAAATGGGAAAATTTGGATGCCAATTTGAGGGATATGTGTTGTTTTCTGACCTACAGTATCCTGTGATTAACTCCTTCAGCTATTTCTGTTGGTCAAACTATACAAACTCCATTTAATTTGACTTTACTTTCAGGCTACATGTAGATACAAACACACCTATTTTACGAGAAAAAAGTCTTGTGAACACTTTCGATGTCTATCAGTGCTCTAGATCTGCCAGTTTCAGACTGTTGAATTGCATTTTTTCTCCCATAGACTGATTGGCATGATTTTGCGTTAATCGTACGAACGGTTATAGGGGTGGTCAAATGTATATTTATATTATCTATTATTTTAATTATTGACATTATTATTTAAAAACAGATCAGAGTAAACTGTTTCTCAGTATTAAAGGGCTGACCCCCCCCATACATCTTGTTTTGACATCCTTCAGGGGGGATCAAGCGTCAATCCCCCAAACCCCCCTGTAATTCGCACCCTGATGCCAAGTAAATACAAAATTCAAAATTGTACTAAAACAAGAATGGATATTGTTCAATAATTGTTGGACAATTTTGATGAACGATTTTGATCCACTTCAAATGTTGACTACTGTAGGGTTTGTCAGATAATGTAGGAAATTACCACAAGGTGCAGATTAACACCAATAACCCATTTCAAACGTGTTCCCCAATCTTGTTAAGTGCTCTATTTCAAATATCTCATCTCAAAATTTCTATACTGTGCTTCAGAATATATATTCATTACTATATAACTCACTTGAACCATCTTTCTTTCTCACCTTTTGGTTTGAACTGCATACATTGAGTGGCAGAACTTCTAATTTTTCGGCAAGTGTTTCATCTACTCCTCATACTGTCTGTCACTATATGGATAAAGTGTCCCGCTAATAACCATAAGAGATATTTCCAATTTCATCTTCAACCACAATTGTGTCAGACTGTCATGTTGTTTTCTCACTTGATAATTTGAAGGCTCCGCTCGAGAAGGTTGTGGAATTCAGTCAAAAGGGCCGCGGCATGAAGCCGATACAGGAATTAGAGGAAGTATTTCAGAACGCTTGCTGTATAATCTGAGATCTCTTGCTCTCTCGCTCCCTCAGCTCTGCAATTTGAAACTCGCTGTCATGGGCATTAGAGCAGACTTCAATCCATCCTGCACTGGCGCTCAAAGAGCCGGGCAGACTGGAGGAAATTGATCAGCGCTGTAGTTAAGATTGGGAGGTAAATATAGCAGTGTGTTGGAATGCTACACCAGGAGATAAGAGTCTGAGTGCTGTGTGATGGCTACCTGATGTTACAAGCTTTATTTCAGAGCCACGAGGACACACACATACACACACACACACATGCACTGACAACTAATACATCGATTATGTAGTTGTACAGCACTACATGTATCTTTGCATGGATTTAGTTGTCACTCAGGGGCATCGCTAGACACAAATGGCATCCGGGGCTGAGGCCATTACTGTCACATCGTAATGCAAAGATACCTAAAAGTATACATAATTCATAGCCTATTACTTATACGTATATGGATATCAATACTTATCCTGCCTTTCAATGGTTTGTAGTCGCTAAGATTTATTTTTTGGCCTTTTGTTTTTGGCAGGATAGCGAATATTGACAGGACAGCAAAGCGTAGAGAAATATGGGAATGCGATCTGCAAAAGACCTCAAGCTAGGAACTAACCAGGATTTCATGTAACCCCTTTGGTTCTACAGTGACCCATTTCAAGCAATATGTGGAGGATGATGATGCTAAAGACTGCAGCGTAACATCTGCCGCTGTTGTGACTCTTGAGATTGACAGAGTGAGGTTTACCCACACCGCTCTTTCTAGTTGGCATTTGTTACACTCACCCTTCTAAATCCGGGTCACGACATCAATGTAACACATCTGGTTCTATGCTGATCTGCTAGTATTTGAATCAGCAGTTCCAGCATGGGTGACAGGTGCTTTAACTGGGAACACTAAAGGTTTACCCATACAGTTCTTACTAGCAGGCTTTCAGTACACTCACCCCCTAAACCTCACTACCATCCGATTCACGGCACCAATGTAACCCATCTGGTTGTATACTGATCTGCTTTGAGCAATATTTGAATTAGGAATTCCAGCATGAAAGGCAGGTGCTTTAACAGCGACACTAAAGGTTTACCCACACAGTTTTTACTAGCAGGCTTTCATTTACACTCACCCCCTAAACCTCACTACCATCCGAGTCACGGCACCAATGTAACCTCTCTGGTTGTATACTGATCTGCTTTGAGCCATATTTGAATTAGGAATTCCAGCATGGAAGGCAAGTGCTTTTACAGGGACACTAAAGGTTTACCCATACAGTTCTTACTAGTAGGCTTTCAATACACTCGCCCCCTAAACCCCACTAACATCCGGGTCATTACAACAATGTAACCTCTCTGGCTCTATACTGATCTGCACTGAGCAATATTTCAATTAGGAGTTCCAGCATGGGTGGCAGTTGCTGTAATGGGAACACTAAAGGTTTACCCATACAGTCCTTACTAGCAGTCTTTCAATACACTCACCCCCCCCGAACATCACACCCATCCGGGTCACGGCACTAATGTAACTCATCCGGTTCTATACTGATCTGCTCTGAGAAATATTTGAAACAGGTGCTTAAACTGGAATACTAAAGGTTTACCCATATAGTTTTCATTAGCAGGCCTTCATTTTACTCACCCCTAAACCTCACCCCCATCCGGGTCACGGCACCAATGTAATGTTACTAATGCAGAGTTCCAAATACATCCAAATTTTAGCTAAATTGTCCTGACATCTTAATAGAAACAGTAGCATCTATATTTCTTGGTCCTCCATGATGGGTTCACATCTATGACATTGACAAATAGGACCACAGACACTCCTGTACACAGCTTTCTAACATGGAAAAACAACAGAATGCTAGTAGTATTGTTTCTGCTAGCTGAAATTATGCACTGGAGGAAATATTGAAGGTCCATTAAGCACGGGCAACAACACTTTTCTGATAATAAGTCAGCCAGTAGCCATACTGCTTCATTAGCCATTTGTTTACATTCTCATTTATAAAAGTCAATTGCTAGTTCGTCCTTATCAATGACATCACATATGTTGTTAAACTTTTCAAGCAAAAGATTGTTGGGCAAATAATGTGTACTGTCGTGGCCAAAAGTTTTGAGAATGACACAAATATTAGTTTTCACGAAGTTAAACTGCTTTTAGATCTTTGTTTCAGTTGTTTCTGTGATGTACTGAAATATAATTACAAGCACTTCATACGTTTCAAAGGCTTTTATCGACAATTACATGACATTTATGCAAAGAGTCAGTATTTGCTGTGTTGGCCCTTGTTTTTCAGGACCTCTGCAATTCGACTGGGCATGCTCTCAATCAACTTCTGGGCCAAATCCTGACTGATAGCAACCCATTCTTTCATAATCACTTCTGACATGAGATTGTCAGAATTAGTGGGTTTTTGTTTGTCCACCCGCCTCTTGAGGATTGACCACAAGTTCTCAATGGGATTAAGATCTGGAGAGTTTCCAGGCCATGGACCCAAAATTTCAACGTTTTTGTACGTGCTGGAAAATGCATTGTTCTTCACCAAAATGTTGTTGGATTGTTGGAAGAAGTTGCTGTTGGAGGGTGTTTTGGTACCATTCTTTATTCATGGCTGTGTTTTTGAGTGAGCCCACTCCCTTGGATGAGAAGCAACCCCACACATGAATGGTCTCAGGATGCTTTACTGTTGGCATGACACAGGACTGATGGTAGCGCTCACCTTTTCTTCTCTGGACAAGCCTTTTTCCAGATACCCCAAACAATCGGAAAGGGGCTTCATTGGAGAATATGACTTTGCCCCAGTCCTCAGCAGTCCATTCGCCATACTTTTTGCAGAAGATCAATCTGTCCCTTTTTTTTTTTTGGAGAGAAGTGGCTTCTTTGCTGTCCTTCTTGACACCAGGCCATCTTCCAAAAGTCTTCGCCTCACTGTGCAGATGCGCTCACACCTGCCTGCTGCCATTCCTGAGCAAGCTCTGCACTGGTGGCACTCCGATCCCGCAGCTGAATCCTCTTTAGGAGACCATCCTGGCGCTTGCTGGACTTTCTTGGACGCCCTGAAGCCTTTTTTTATCAAGAATTGAACCTCTTTCCTTGAAGTTCTTGATGATCCTATAAATTGTTGATTTAGGTGCAATCTTAGCAGCCACAATATCCTTGCCTGTGAAGCCATTTTTATGCAACGCAATGATGGCTGCACGCGTTTCTTTGCAGGTCACCATGGTTAACAATGGAAGAACAATGATTTCAAGCATCACCCTCCTTTTAACATGTCAAGTCTGCCATTTTAACCCAATCAGCCTGGCATAATGATCTCCAGCCTTGTGCTCGTCAACATTCTCCCCTGAGTTAACAAGACGATTACTGAAATGATCTCAGCAGGTCCTTTAATGACTGCAATGAAATGCAGTGGAAAGTTTTTTTCAGGATTAAGTTAATTTTCATGGCAAAGAAGGACTATGCAATTCATCTGATCGCTCTTCATAACTTTCTGGAATATATGCAAATTGCTATTATAAAAACTTAAGCAGCAACTTTTCCAATTTCCAATATTTATGTAATTCTCAAAACGTTTGGCCACGACTGTAGTCTCACATGTTTCTTGTTCATGACACAACACTACATTAGTCATTACCCTTTTAGACCAATCAACATTGTAAAATGTTGCCAGATTCACTTACATGTGTAGCCACATGAACAATATACTATATAATTAGTGTTTTTGAGATGTACTATAGTAAAATGTTTTTTACTATATATTATTGTATTTACAACTCTTTGTTGATGAATGTTACACCATACTACATTAATAACAATAGGGAACTGATAAACTGTTATAAATACTATAGTATACTTTAGTTTTTACTATGGTAAACTGTGGTGTATTGTAGTATAATAGACCCAATAGTTGTAGAAAACTTCAGTACTGGGTAATTTGTTTACATTACTACAGTTTATTTAGTTCCATAGCAACTGTACAATTACCACAGCAGATTAATTCAACACAGGCTCATTGTGAATACGTACCCCTGTATACATTTCTGGAGAGGTACATCTGGCTGCATTTCGTCTTTAAATCAAACGCTACGGGGCAGTATGCCGCAGACGGCTTCTGTTCCTTTTAGCGCTACCAGCTGACCGATTACCTCCTTGTGAACGGCATTTCTGGTGTTACCAGTTTTCCCAGTGGCTCGCCGCATACGCCGGCGGACTTCGGACGTGAGGTGGCGTTGACCGCAATGACTGGGTTTGAGTCTGGTGAAGAATGGTTCCAGAAACCAGGTAAAACAAAAGCAAAACAACTAAAATAAATAAATAAACAAAAGGCTGAAAACGTGGTGAAATCACGCAACGTCTTTTCTTTTTCTAGATTGCTTTTGAAAACACTATCGGTTGGGTTTAGGGGAGGGGGTTGGTGGGTCAGTCGGTCAATCACTCGACAGCAAGCTGGCCTGGTCAGCTAAAGTGTATATTGCACCCTCTGGTGGATTTATGCGAAAAGAGGACGAGCGAGAGATATTTGAGATGATCAAAAAGCCTACACAGCAGCCTCTGGCAGATTTGCAAAAACAAAAACTGTGAACTCCGGTTATGTATTTTCGATATCCCCAGAAATGTAGACCTGGGTACGTATCCGTAATGAGCCTGGGATGGATTAATTCAAGTACTTTACTATAATATCATTCAAAAACACCATAGTATTTACTATAAATTACTCTAGTAATGTTCCTGGAAGCAGAGACTGTAAAAAATACATACATAAATATTGACATTTGAAATAGCTGTCTCATAACAAACACTCCAGCTTTAACACCGGCTCATACTTCACTTGGTCGAGTTGACCTCGGTCTTCAGTGGTTTTGTTGAAGGAGTAAATAACGTTTCAGATATGAGATTCCACAGGCCTGAGGACAGGCAGCAGGCCAGAAACTGGATTGAAACTATCACAGGTCATTATGCCCTGCAAGAATATGATGACACGATGTACCGCTATCTCATCTTGTATAAATGTCTGCATGTGTGTGTGTGTGATACAACAGATGGTGAGCAATGTGTTTAGAGGCTCTCCAAATTTCAGTAGTGAAAATAAAGGCCAGCTGCAGAACGCAAAGCAACACGGCAATCACGGAGCATTGTCTCACACGGGCTCACACACGAAAGCTTCCTCAGCTCTTAATGCCTTTTCACATGCAATTAAAACCTCTCTTTCTCTCACACACACAGCTTGTGCTTTGAAATGAGATCACAGGGTGGCTTGTTCAGCAGTGGTTTGGGCCGATGTGCCACTTCGAACAGTGTGATCCACTAATGCCTCTCAATTTTTTTTGACACACCCTTCCAATTTTTTTTTTACTCCACAAGCACATAATCTGATCATGTGTTATTTATGTTAAAAACCTAATACTACTGAATAAGATAAATAAAACAAAACATGGTTACAGTTAGGGGCACAGTGGCTCAGTGGTTAGCACTGTTGCCTCACAGCAAGAAGGTCGCTGGTTCGAGTCCTGGCTGGGCCAGTTGGCATTTCTGTGTGGAGTTTGTATGTTCTCCCCGTGTTAGCGTGGGTTTCCTCCAGGTGATCCGGTTTTCCCCACAGTCCAAAAACATGCGCTACAGGTGAATTGAATTAACTAAATTGGCCATAGTGTATGAGTGTGTGTGAATATGAGAGTGTATGGGTGTTTCCCAGTTCTGGGTTGTGGCTGAAAGGGCATCCGCTGCATAAAACATATGCCGAAATAGTTGGCGGCTCATTTCACTGTGGCGACCCCTGATAAATAAGGGACTAAGCCGAAGGAAAATGAGTGAATGGTTACAGTTTATTTTGATTTTGTTTGGATAATTAGATATTCTTATGTAACTTCTGTCAATTTATGGAGTTTTGGTTCTTGCCACTGTCGCCTCTTCACTGTAAAAAGTGATTAGTAATTTGTCTTGACTTCATTTTTATAATTATGCATATAATCCATTTACCTAATTGTTTGAAGGCAATGGGTTTACTAACTTTTTTAAGTAAATGTTTTTTTTAAGTATATTGTTTGAAGATTCTGTGAGGTTTTGTGTGAAGATTTGGTTTGTTGTGTGAAGTTTTGTTGTGTTTTGTAAAGTTTTGGTTTGTTGTGTGAAGTTTAGGTTTTTGTTGTGTGAAGATTTGTTGTGTGCGGACGATCAGACTCGGCTATGCGATTCAATTCGTTATCCGCCCTCCCAGGTTCACAGGTGTTCATACTACGAGGGTTTCCCCCGAGAGTGCCCCTGTCTTGTGAGAGGAGATTGCTGTCCT
Organism: Danio jaintianensis; assembly: GCA_903798115.1. NCBI lineage: Eukaryota > Metazoa > Chordata > Actinopteri > Cypriniformes > Danionidae > Danio > Danio jaintianensis. The sequence goes on from CAIGQV010019171.1 coordinate 4,831,651, forward strand.
CCTGGCGAAGGATGCAATCGAGCAGGTCCCTCCAGCCAAGATGAAATGTGGGTTTTACAGCGTACTTCATCGTGCCGAAAAAGAGCGGAGGGTTAAGACCAATCCTAGATCTGCGCAGACTGAACTGTCATTTACACGAAATGCCGTTCAGGATGCTCACGCAGAAGCGCATACTCCAGTGCGTCCGTCCTCAGGATTGGTTTGCAGCTATAGACCTGAAGGACGCGTATTTTCATGTCTCCATTCTTCCACGCCACCGTCCATTTCTCCGGTTTGCGTTCGAAGGACGAGCATGGCAGTACAAAGTCCTCCCCTTCGGGCTCTCTCTGTCTCCGCGGGTTTTCACCAAGCTCGCGGAGGGTGCCATAGCGATGCTTCGGCTTGCGGGCATCCGCATTCTCAATTATCTCGACGACTGGCTGATTCTAGCCTCGTCTCGCGATCAATTGATTATGCACAGGGACAGGGTGCTTCAGCACCTCGACCAGTTGGGGCTTCGGGTCAACCGAGAGAAGAGCAAACTTTGCCCAGTGCAGAGGATCTCTTTTCTCGGGCTGGAGCTGGACTCGATCGCTATGGTAGCGCGCCTCTCGGAGGACAGGAACTCGACAGGAACATAGTGGTTCCACTGAAATATTTTCAGAGGCTCCTGGGGCATATGGCATTCGCAGCCGCTGTCACGCCGCTCGGTTTGCTTCATATGAGACCACTTTAGCGCTGGCTTCACAATCGAGTTCCCAGACGGGCATGGCGCGCGGGCGCGCACTGGGTGCATATCACTCCGCTGTGTCGCCGCACCTTCAGTCCCTGGATGGATCTTGCTTTTCTACGGGCCGGGGTGCCCCTAGGGCAAGCATCCAGGCATGTTGTCGTATCGACAGATGCCTCGAGCATGGGCTGGGGGGCCGTGTGCAACGAGCACGCAGCTGCGGGTTCGTGGTTCGGACCCCGTCTGCGTTGGCATATCAACTGCCTAGAGCTGTTGTTTCTTGCTCTCCGCCGCTTTTTACCGGTGTTAAAGCAGAAGCATGTGCTGGTCAGGACGGACAGCATGGTAACGGTAGCTTATATCAACCGTATGGGAGGTATATGTTCTCGTCGCATGTCTCAGCTCGTTCGCCGTCTGCTCCTCTGGAGTCATACCCTGGCTGAGTTCGCTGCATGCTCAACCGTGCAGCCGATGTGCTCTCACGGCAGTAAACGCTCCGAGGAGAATGGAGACCACCCTGGTACGGTCCAGCTGATATGGGAGCGATTCGGGAAAGCCCAGGTCGACCTGTTTGCTTCTCTCGAAAACACCCATTGCCAGTTGTTTTATTCCCTGACCGAGGCCCCCCTCGGCACGGATGCGCTGGCTCACAGCTGGCCACCGGGTATGCGCAAATATGCGTTTCCCCCAGTGAGCCTAATCGCACAGACTCTGTGCAAAGTCAGGGAGGACGAGGAGCAGGTCTTGTTTGTTGCGCCTCTCTGGCCCAACCGGACCTGGGTTCCCGAACTCACACTCCTCGCGACGGCCCCTCCCTGCCGCATTCCACTGAGAGAGGACCTCCTCTCCCAGGGACGGGGCACCCTTTGGCACCCGCGCCCAGATCTCTGGAACCTCCACGTGTGGTCCATAGACGGAGCGCGGAAGACTTAGGTGACTTACCGGCGGTGGTGGTTAACACCATCACTCAGGCTAGAGCACCCTCTACGAGGCATGCCTACGCCCTGAAGTGGAGTCTATTCACTGAGTGGTGCGCTTCTCACCGAGAAGACCCCCGGACTTGCCAGATTAGCATTGTGTTATCCTTCCTTCAGGATAAGCTGGAGCGTAGGCTGTCACCCTCCACACTGAAGGTTTATGTGGCTGCCATCTCCGCTCATCATGATGCGGTGGATGGCAACACGCTCGGAAAGCATAACCTAATCATCCGATTCCTCAGAGGCGCGCAGCGATTAAATCCATCCCGCCCCCCTCTTATGCCCTCTTGGGATCTCTCTGTAGTCCTGGCGGGTCTGCAGAGAGATCCATTCGAGCCTCTCGATTCGGTATCGTTAAAACTTCTGTCAATGAAGACAGCTCTGCTGATCGCGTTGGCATCGTTCAAGAGAGTCGGGGATTTGGAGGCATTTTCGGTCAGCGAATCGTCCCTAGAATTCGGACTGGCTTACTCTCACGTTATCCTGAGACCCCGACCCGGCTATGTGCCCAAGGTTCCTACCACCCCATTTAGAGATCAGGTGGCGAACCTGCAAGCGCTGCCTTTGGAGGAGGCAGAACCAGCCCACTCACTGCTTTGTCCCGTTCGCGCTTTGCGCCTTTACGTGGAACGAACGCAAAACTTAAGATCTTGTGAACAGCCTTTTATTTGTTATGGTGGTCGGCAGAAGGGAAGTGTCGTATCAAAACAGAGGTTGGCCCACTGGATAGTTGATGCCATCGCCCTTGCTTACCAATGCCAGGGCGAGCCGCGTCCCGCAAACGTGAGAGCACACTCTACTAGATGTGTCGCCTCCTCCTGGGCGTTAGCACGCGGCGCCTCTCTCACAGATATATGTAGAGCTGCGGGCTGGGCGACACCTAACACATTCGCGAGATTCTATAATCTTCGAGTGGAGCCGGTTTCCACCCGATTACTGGGTAACCCCAGTCAATCGGAGGGAAACTAGGCTCGGTGTTAACAAACGCTTGCCGCGCCATGCTCCCTAACCCGGAGATATGTGCGCCTTTTTTATTCTACTAGTAAGTTTCCCACTTGGCGAACCCTAGAGAATTCCTCCGAGGCCCCCAGCACCCGACTCAGCGGAGGAGTCAGGCGCTTGGCTCAGTGTGATGTCTGTATGCCCATTTGGTCTACCCACATGCTGAGGTTCGGTGCCAGCTTGGCGCGGTCCCCCCCCCTGGGGTGACCCCATATGCTTATTTTAGCCACGGAGTGTTCCCCCTGACCAGGCGGACCCGTGTCTTCCCTACCCGCTAACCAGCTTATCATATGTAGTACTCCCCCTCATCAGGGCTAGTCCATATGCTCCATGATTTGTTAAGATGGCGCCGACGAAGATGGCCGCCTCCGTGTTGAGCTCTGCTGTTGTTTTTATGTTTTTGTTAGTTTGTCCCGTCTTGAGTCACATTC
>CAIGQV010019171.1:4839769-4852647 GCA_903798115.1 Danio jaintianensis
TTTCTTCCCTCAGGCAATCCATCTCATGAACACTTGATGATAGTAATTATGGAACAAACATCACTACTGCTATACACTTTTTATACACAAACACTTATTTAACAACATATTTTACATGCTAATTTGCACATAACAGCTGCTGTTGTATATAGTAATATTCCTGTACATACACTTGTCAATTTGTATATTTGCATTCACTACAACTTTCATTTTTTAAATATATTTATTATCTGTTTTTTGTCCTGTCTCTGTAATTCTGTTGCACTGTAGAAGCTCTGTCACGAAAACAAATTCCTCGTATGTGTGAACATACCTGGCAATAAAGCTCTTTCTGATTCTGATTCTGATTCTGATTCTGATTCTATTACCATCAAGTCTCCCCTCTTGGGTAGCAGGTGGCTCCGCAGCATCCTCCCCCTTCGGGGACTGGCACGCTTTCCCAATGTACTGTCGTAATTCTAAAATCGGTAAAATAGGTAAAGCACATTTACGACCCCCGATCTAAATTATATTATTCCCATGTATTGGTAATTAAGGGCCTAAGGGACGTTGGAAGGTTGCGCTCCTGGTAATGCTTGTGCGCTCACGCTATGCTTGGCAAACTTCACATCAGGAGTGTGACGGGCTTAGCTGCAGTGGCGTTTTCCATACAGTCTCCCATAGTCTGTTCCAGACGCACGTTGAAGTTCCCGTATGAAGGGGAACGTCCTGGTTACGTCCGTAACCCACGTTCCCCGAATAAGGGAACGGAGACTTTTCATTGGCCCGTTTTCTTACTCTTCAGAGTGATTGGTCGTCTGACGCACTCCCATAGTCTGTTCCAGACGCACGTCTTCGTTCCCTTATTCGGGGAACGTGGGTTACGGACGTAACCAGGACGTTTTGTTGTGTTTTGTTTTGTTGTGTGAAGATTTGGTTTGTTTGAAGTTTTGTTGTATGAAATTTAGATTGTTGTTGTGTGAGGTTTTGTGTTTTGTGAGTATTTATGTTTAGTTTTGTTTTGTTGTGTGAAGATTTGGTTTGTTGTGTGAAGTTTTGTTGTATGACAATTTGTTGTTTAGTTTTGGTTTGTTGTGTGAAAATTTGTTTTAGATTGTTGTTATGTGAAGTTTTGTTGTGTTTTGTGTTTTCTGATTGTTTTTTGTTTAGTCTTGGTTTGTTTTGTGGAGTTTTAATTTTTGTTGTGTTTCGTTTGAGAGTTTTGTTTTGTTTCGTTTAATTGAAAGTCAATTGGTTTCAATGTTATTTGGGTTCCATTATTTTATTTTTTGTATGACAAAAATGCAGGTTTGCAATGGCATGTGCGTAAGTAAATGATTATGTGATTTTTTGAAGAACTATCTATAAATTATTATGGATATAAACTCACCAGCCACTTTATTAGGTACACCTGTTCAACTGTTCATTAACGCAAATTTCTAATCAGCCAATCATATGGCAGCAACTCAATGCATTTAGGCATGTAGACATGGTCAAGACGATCTGCTGTGGTTCAAACTGCTGATCTACTGGGATTTTCACACACAACCACATCTAGGGTTTACAGAGAATGGTCCGAAAAAGAGATAATATCCAGTGAGCGGCAGTTCTGTGGGCGCAAATGCCTTGTTGATGCCAGAGGTCAGAGGAGAATGGCCAGACTGGTTCGAGCTAATAGAAAGACAACAGTAACTCAAATAACCACTCGTTACAACCAAGGTATGCAGAAGAGCATCTCTGAATGCACAACATGTCGAACCTTGAGGCAGATGGGCTACAGCAGCAGAAGACCACACCGGGTGTCACTCCTGTCAGCTAAGAACAGAAAACTGAGGCTACAATTTGCACAGGCTCACCAAAATTGGACAATAGAAGATTGGAAAAATGTTGCCTGGTCTGATGAGTCTTGATTTCTGCTGTGACAGTCGGATGGTAGGGTCAGAATTTGGCGTCAACAACATGAAAGCATGGATCCATCCTGCCTTGTATCAACGGTTCAGGCTGGTGGTGGTGGTGTAATGGTGTGGAGGATATTTTCTTGGCACACTTTGGGCCCATTAGTACCAATTAAGCATTGTGTCAATGCCACAGCCTACTTGAGTATTGTTGCTGACCATGTCCATCCCTTTATGACCACAGTGTACCCATCTTCTGATGGCTACTTCCAGCAGGATAACGTGCCATGTCATAAAGCATGAATCATCTCTGACTGGTTTCTTGAACATGACAATGAGTTCACTGTACTCAAATGGCCTGCACAGTCACCAGATCTCAATCCAATAGAGCACCTTTGGGATGTGGTGGAACAGGAGATTCGCATCATGGATGTGCAACCAACAAATCTGCAGCAACCAAAATCTCTGTGAAATATTTCCAGTACCTTGTTGAATCTATGCCAAGAAGGATTAAGGCAGTTGTGAAGGCAAAAGGGGGTCCAACCTGGTACTAGTAAGGTGTACCTAATAAAGTGGCCCGTGAGTGTATTTATGTGTGTGTGTGGTTTCAAAGTCACGAAACAGCACTGCTTGATAATTAGAATGAAATGTAACTGAACTGCCCTGATTGATGCCTGTTTGGGAAAGAACAGTGTTTCTGGAGCTGTGTTAAATGCTTTTGTTTCCATGAACTTTTTGTGTTTGTTGTTAAACAAGTTGACATATTTCCACTATAATCTCGGCAGAGAATCGAGTGTTAATTGGCACGTGATTGTCTTCATATCAACTTTAGCAATTCACCATAAAGCGAGGATGTGCGATGCAGGAGGATTTTCAATGTAAAGTAAGATTCCGATTACGTGAAGATGCTCTGACTGAAATATTAACATGGATTAGATACACACATTGTAGTAATTAGATTTCAGACATGTTGAGAGGGAGGTGTTAAATTGGAAGTGGCACAGAACTGGCTCGTGTTTCTTGCTCTATCTGTCATCCTGTCAGTTATCTGCATCTCTTGCTCTTTCACTCCCTCATCTATTACTGGAGCGTTAGAAGCCAACTTTTTGGTGAGACTTTATTAACAGACAAAGAGAGCTGTAATGTAAGATCTGATGGGAACAGAAAACACAAACACGCGTGTGAACTAGAAGCCCTGGATCCAGTGTACTGCCGCTGTTTTGAATTTGTGGTCAGATGATTGCGAGTTTTGTGAAACCAGACCTTTGACTAAATGCATAAAGCCTGGTTCACATTGCCAACGTGATCTCATTAGTGGTATTCAGAAAAACAAATGGTGCCAAATCAATTTCACTTGGAAATTGCTCGTACTTTTCACATTTAGTTACAAAGAAACAATAACTGGGGGATCTAAAAGTGTTCCCTAATCTTGATAAGTGCACTATTTCTAATATGTTATCCCAAGATTTTTATACTGTGCTTCAGAATATATATTCGTTAATGTATAACTCACTTCAAAATCCCTTAAATCTAATCTTTCTCACTTTTTTGATTGAACTGCATACATTGAGTGGCAGAACTTCAAATTTTTTCTTCAAGTGTTTCATGTACTCCTCATAAGCTCTGTCACTATACAAAGAAACAAGAATTGCATTAAATTAAATAAATTTAAAAAAAAAAGGTAGAAAAAATATTTCTTGTAAAACACAGTTTCAAGAGTTCACACTTAGCTGATGATTGGTAATAAAGTGTGGTTGGCATGCTTTTCCTGGGAGTGAGCCCTGAGCTCAGAAGATCCTCGAGCCCGGTGCTTCCTACCGTTTGCAGGGCAAGAGAGGGGAGTTTGAGCTCAGGTAGGTCTGGGGAACTCTCCTGCTTATTTATGGCTAATGGCAAATTAGGAATTGCTAAGGAGAGATTTATAGCTGACTAAGAGCTCTTCTATGATGCCAATTTGGTTTGGTTAATTCATTTATGTCGCATGTCTTTGGACGGTGGGAGGAAACCGGGGAAAACCCACACGAGCGCAGGAAGAACATGTAAACTCCGCACAGAAACGTAGACTAGCCTGGTAAGGACTTGAACCAGTGACATTCTTGCTGTAAGGCAACAGTGCTAACCACTGGGCTGCCGTGCTGCCCTATCTAGGAAAAGGGAGGAGGAGTAGGGGTGGAAGAGGGGATTCTTCAAGACGAAGATAACTGAAGTAAGAAACTCTGGTTATTTATAGTGAGTTAGACAGGTGAATCATGTGTTAGCTAATGCGGGACCAGCCGTGGTCAATCATAAGCACGTGATCCTCTCGAAATTATTTTTTTAATGAACCACACTCAGTAATCTTTTTAATTTTCAGCATTTAAAAAAACCCCCACATTTATTTATTTACAGTGTAGTACTTTTTCAGTGCTCATTCAAAACGCAAATGTTTTCTCACCATCTAGTATTCTTAGCCATTCGTATCAATTAGTTACTTTTTCTAAAAAAAGTGACTAAACCATTTTTAAGTGATTAGTTGACTTTACTTAAAGTGAGTAAAACGGTTGTAATTTGGAAATGTTAAGTTGACTTAACTTTTTATAATTTTGCACAGTTCATTTACTTAATAATTTTAAGGACATGAGTGAACTCACTTTAAGTCAACTAATATCTTAAAAAAGCAATGGGTTTACTCACTTTGTAATGTCAAATAATCTCTTTAAAAGCAACAGCTTTGGTTATTTTTTAAAAGTGAAGTCAACTAATCACTTTAATAAAAATTTATTTTTTTGTAAAACAGTTTAATAATGTTTTTCATGTACAACATTTATTTATTTACCCTGCAGTACTTTTCAGTTCTCATTCAAACTGCAAATGTTTTCTCACCATCTAATATTTTTTCCATCATCAAATTTCCACACTGTAAAAAGCGATTAGTTACTTTCCTTAAAAAAAAAAAGTGAGTAAACCCATTGCTGTGATTTGTTGACTTTACTTAAAGGGCACCTATTTTAAATTATACTATTATATTGACTAAGTAATTTTAAGGGATTTAAGTGATTATATTGACTTTAAGTGATTTTAAGTAGTATTGAACAAAGCAATTAAATCCCTTACAAAGCAATTAAAAAGTCATGTCAATACATTTTAAATGATGTAATTAGGCTGTAAAAGAGCAATTTGTTGATTTTATTTTAAAAAGTGAGCAAACTCGTTACTTTTAAAGCCGTTAGTTGCCTTTCTCTTTTGTCATTTTTAATAAATGAATTAACCCCTTTTAAAGCAACAGGTTTAATCATTTTTTAAAGTAAAGTCAACTAATAACTTTTTAAGTACATAAGGTTTAACTGAAAGTCGCTGGACAACCAAGTTAAGGATCCTCGTGCAGTATTTATTAAACAGAGAATGGTTAGCCAGGCAAAGGTTGATCACAGGAGCAAACGGGTACACACAGGTAATCCAAAAGAGTTGTCGGGGTCATAGGCAAAGAAATCAGTTCAGGCTGCAAACAACATAAAACAATTAACAAGGCAAAGGGTCAAAAACACAGCTAGACAAGAAAACGCTTTGTTGTGTTACAATAACAAGAGTCAGCAAAGTCTGTGTGTGTGTGCTGTTTATATGGTCCATCTGATTAGTCTATCATGAGCTCCCTGCTGTATGAGTGCAATCAGGGAGAGAACTGGAACTGGTGTGTGTGAGGTGCGTTATGGGATTTGTAGTTCTCCAGCTATCTGCAAGGATTAGATTGCTGGTGATCGTGACATAAGGACTCTATATTCAGTTTGTAAGTCAGAATTTCCAAAAAAAACTATACCTAAACTTTAGATAATACTATAATACTATAATACAATAATATATAACTTTATAACTGGCGGCTGTGACACCCAAAAATATCACAATACATATTCCATTTGCTGTTATTATTTCTATTTGTTGTACATCCAAACTGACACACATAAATGTGTAGCTGATATATAAAATAATTCTGAGACCAGCCTGACAATGCAGGGCAGTATTTGGGACACAGACAGGACATAAAGCAACCAACTTTCTTAAAGGTGCTGTATGCAAGTTTTTGACTCTTCTAAAGCATAAAAATACCATAATATGTTTGCAGATATTTAAGAAACATGCCAAATGAACAGTCATGTTTATCTGATAAACAATGCTGAAGTCAGTTATTCTGCTTTGAAAATGTCTGTTACGTGCCGGAAAGCTGTCTTTGTTTTTGATTTTTTTTACCCACCCAATGCCAGTTTAGCCAATTATATTTCAGCACCCCGGGTTGCCTTGTAGGAAAACCGCATATTTCATTCATTCATTCAAAAAGGCTCTTAAAGCATGTGCCCGTGACCGAAATGCGACCTTTAGTGGACAGTAGCAGCCTCCAAAATGAGACGCAGATTCAGAGTTCCACATGAGGTTATTAATTAGCAAATAATATGAATATTACGAGCGTAAACATTAGGCGAGCAGGTTACATTGTAACCCCGTGTCCTAACAACACGCTAAGTGATGAAATGATGTTCAGTGATAAGCAATTTGGCTGTTTGCACCAGCCGCAGCACAACAGAAATTTAAATATAGCCATTCAGAAGCACAGAATATGCACTCACTCACGAAATGATAAGGTTTATAATCTAATTAATACATATTAAACCTTTTTAACATTATTAAATGTAGATGCTGAATCACTGATATGTTGGTTGGCATTATTCCACAGTTCTAAAGTTCAATATCAAATGGTTTATTTTATTTTCTGAGGTGAACTGTCTGCTGTTGCTTTCAGTAGTATGGCAATAAATGTCATGTAAAATAACATTCAAACATTATTAGCATTTAACACTGAATAAAGCACATGAGGTTTACCTGAGGTGATCATTGTCAGTTTTCTGTTGTCCAGCTGTGAGAAATAGAAGCCGTTTTTAATATATCAATTCGAGGTGTTGGTTAGAACAAAAACTCCTTTTAATATGGAAAATATTCCTTCTATTGCGTGCCGTTGCTTTTATATAGAACATGATTTAAATCAGCCTTTAGCCTCGATCCTGTTCGTCGTCAATCTGGCAATTGCATTTGCTTTGATCCAGGAATGCAATACCTAGTTCAACCACTGGGTGTCAAACTTACATGCTGCACCTTTAAAGAAGACCTACACTGTAAAAAGCGATTAGTTGAGTTCACTTAAAAGCAACTTAAGCCTGTTTTAAAAAAAACAAACCCTGAGTAATCCCATTGCTTTTAAAGCGATTAGTTGATTTTACTTTTTTAAAAGTGAGTAGACACATTGCCTTAAAATTACTGTATGTGCATAATTATAAAAATTAACTCAAGTCAACGTAGCAGTTCCAAGTTACATCTGGTTAACTCACTTTTTTAAGTAAAGTTACTAATCGCTTTTTACAGTGAAAAAATGCAAAAAGGTTTATGTGAGGGTGATGTTTAGGCTACAGCTCATTGACTCAGCATTAAATCAATAGCAGTCAAAGCAAAAACAAATGTGTGTGTGTGTGTGTGTGTGTTAGTATGTTTGTGTGGTAAAGTGAATGTGCTTATATGACAGCAATCTCTGTGTTTAATGGACTCTGCTGTAATGGTCTTTATACGGCATTGCTTAATGCCTCCAGCTGCTTGTGTTCTCCATCTAGCAGATGTGCCTGTGTGCCTTTATGTGGAGGCATGTGCTAGAATTGCACATCATATAAACATCAGCATGTTTGTACATATACGAAATGGCTTGTACATGTGTATTTTGTTAGCACAGATTTGTATGTATTTGTGATTGAGTTAAATTGTTTGTAAATTGTTTGTGGAAAATAAGTATTGAACATTTCACCATTTTTCTCAGAAAACTTATTTCTAAAGGTACCGTTGACTTGAAATTTTCCCTGGATGTTGGTAACAACCAAAGAAATCACATGAAGAAAGGGTGGTGTAGAATAGCAGTGAAAGCCCAGACAGCAGCTGAAATCTCTCAGAAGTTATTCAGCAACGCTGCCATCACCAAAAAGCCTTTTATATAAAGTATTAAATACGTTTCAGTAGTTCAGTATCTTCTCCTTGTGTCATTCCATTGTTATTACACATAACTCATTTTTCAGAGTTTGTTTTTGTTCCGTTTTATTTTCAGGGTGTAATGTGATGCTGACGCTGACAACAGGGTTGAGGATCCAAATGCAGGGTTTATTGAACAGAAAATGGTCAGGCAAGCAACGGTCAACACAGGGGCAAACAGATGTACACAGGAAATCCAGAGTCGTAGTCAAATATCAGGCGAGTGGTCAGAAGGCAGGCAGCAGACAGGAGTAAACAATAAAACAAGGCAAGAGTCTAACACGGCAAGGAAACCGCGTTGTAATGTTCACAATACTGTTTACAAGACTCAGCACTGATGTGTGTGTGTGTGTGTGTGTGTGTGTGTGTGTGTGTGCGCTTGTAGTCCTTGTAACCAGTTCATGAGCAGCTCCCAGCCGTGAGTGTGTATAATCTACTGAATGAGGAACAGGTGTGTGTGAGCGGTGCATGACTGGAACTTGTAGTCCATATACCGGTGGATTTGTAGTCCTTTAGCGATCTGCCAGGATTAGATCGCTGGTGATTGTTACACAGGGCTTGACATTAACCTTTTTGATCACCAGCCACTGTGGGTAGTAGTTTTCCAACGTTACTAGCAACTCGGGATTTTCACTAGCCACAATTTTGTTGTTAGGGAAAATATATTTTATATGCATAAATTTGACTTTGGCATGCTAAAATTACTTGATTTAAATTATGTGTTATGTCCACATGCCTCCTCATTCATTTTACTTTTTTGTATGTTGTGACTTTGCTCAATGAGGATGAGCGAATGTGTTGGGGTTTCATAGTTTTGCACTGCAATTAGTTTTATTTCACATGACGTTTTAGGGCTCAACACTAAGGATTTACCAATTTTCTCTCTAGCCACACCAAACTAATTATTTCCTTGCCACAAATTTTAAATAATGTGTAAAAACAAGCAAAATATAGCTGCATACATACACTTTTTATTCAACAAAAATGCTCTTTAAAAAATATTCTCATGTATCTAAAACTATGCACAGTAGTCTGTCCTGGCTAAAGGTCCCAGATCACTTAACTATATATAAATGGAGAGTTAATCTCCTATTAAAGCAATGTTATTGTAAAGGACGATAATTAAACCATATTAAAATAACTGTAAGCAAAAGAAAACATGTGAAAAACATTTCGTGTGTGATAATGAAAGGATGATTGCGCACACACGGTTAACGTTAACACGGTTAACGGTAAACGCATATTAATAATCTGTTCAAAGAATGGTTAAAGCGAAAGCGACAACCGCTGCTGCTAACAAAAAATCTCAAGCTCTTGAAAGCAGGACTGTGGGTGTACAAGCACCGCTTTTTTCCAGTCTATTTCAAAGAGAACCGATCACACCAGTTGTATTTTCAGGCACAGTTGCTTCGTGCAAGGAAACAGGACACGAGAGCTTTTAAGCAATCGTGTGCATCACATCAGCTGTGTGCGCGACACTAAAGCCCTCTTCAGTGAGTGAGGATCGCCTGTGTCTCACCGTGCACCTGATCATCCTCTCATTCGGTATTCACCTGCTTTCTTTTGCTCACGCGAACAATTATCAATCGTGCTGCTTCTTGATTCTAAGATCACATTTGCACGCATATTGACAAAAGGTCATTACTTTTCAAAGTGGCTAGTGGGAGTGGCTGTCTAACCCGCCACAGCTGAAATCTACCTGCATTTGGTGGGTTGGCGGGTGTTAATGTCAAGCCCTCTCATACCACACTGCGGTGGTACCTTTTCAAAATGTACACTTTTGTACCCTTAAGGTACTATGAGGTACACATTTGCACTTTTTAAATATTAATATGTACCTTTAAAGACCTGTTAGGAACAAAAACGTACTTTTTGAAAAGGTACTGCCCCAGTGACAGATGTTGTACATTTATTTCTGAGAGTGTACTGTTGGTGGCACTATTTGGTATTTACTGCATTGCATTTACTGTATGTTGTAGTGTCACAAAACTGGAATTTCCAACTTTGATACGATACTGTAACAAGAAATCAGGTGACAACGAAGTGAGGATCCACATGCAGCTTTATTTAGAAACGTCAGACAGGCAATGATCAATCACAGGGGCAAACGGGTACATACAGGGAAATCCAGATGCATAGTCGAGGTCATAGGCAATAAGGTCAATACAGGTGACAAACAATGAAACAAGACAAGGATCAAGGAACACAGAAAGACTAGATACAGGAAACACTTTGTGATGTTACAGGGATTAACCAACAAAACTCAGAAAGGTGTGTGGGAATGTGAGCTGTATAAATAGTCTATGTAATCAGTCTTAGATCAGCTACCAGAAACAGTTCCGGAAACAGGTGTGTGTGAGGTGCATGACAGGATTTGTAGTTCATAAGGTGACAGAATTATAGTCCGGGTGATGGTGCTTGTTTACCAGCGATCTGCAAGCCTGGATCACTGGTGATCATGACAGATACTTTGAAAAATATCTATATTCTGTACCATTTTCAATGCTGTGGGAAACAAATTCCACAACATTAGTATGCAAAGGAAGTAAATAGGGGGAAAAATAACTAAACCATATAATGCTTATACCAGGTACATCAGCAGTCTTTAAATCCAAAAGGCAATAAATTACCAAACATTAACGCAATCTCATCTTCTTTTCTGATTAAAACAAAAGTGTTCAAATCTTAATATTATTATTAATTATTCATCTCCCTTCTGGTGAGAAGAGAGAGCAAAGCCAGCATCGATACTATCCAAAAGCAAGATCGTATCATTTTAAACATTTCAGTATCGATATTTATTGATATATGAAATGAAATATTTTCCCACTACTGGGTTGCTGCTGGAAGGGCATCCTCTGCGTAAAACATATGCTGGATAAGTTGGCGGTTCATTTCGCTGTGGCGACCCCTGATGAATAAAGGGACTAAGCCAAAGGAAAATGAATGAGGAATGAAATGAAATATGAAACATCCTTCACAAGAGAATTACATCTAGCTATTTTAAAAGTAGCCTGATGGGACCACTTTTAGTTTAGCTTAGCACAGATCATTGAATCAGATTAGACCATTAGGGGTCAGTGTTTCTTTTGGTCATTGGATTTTCATTTTAGAATGGGATATTGAAAAACAAAATACGAGATATATATATATGTATATATATATATATTATATGAAATAACCTGCTTTAATGAAGAAAATATATCTTAACTAAATCCAGTTATCACAAGAAAATAAATTTTTATAACATAATTGAGTGGGAAAAAAATAATAGTAGCCTGTGTGTGGCAGCGTTGCGTCACCGTGAATCAGTCGGCCTATCAGGTTTCGAAATATAAAAAACAAGTCTTTATTCGTTTTTGTTTTCTGGTGATTTTATTTTTTGTTATTCGAAATAATAATGAAAATCAAATCCTTTTTAAATTTTCATTATCCGTTTTTCACCATGAAAAAGAAAAATGCCTTGTACTTCAATTTTCGTTTTTGAATTTGAAAACGAAAATAAAAAAAACGGCTCGTTTTTCAGTACCCGGTTCTAAAATGAAAATCCAATGGCCAAAAGATACACGGACCCATTAGCATCTCATTTTGACAACACTAGTATGTTGTTCTCAAAGAAACCACACATGTACTCAAAACATGGATTAATAATGTGATACTTTTTAAAGAAGTCAATGATGCATTCATAAAGTTACTTGCTTCATTTGTATTTTAGAGTGACTCACTTGAATGAACGCTCATATGAAAGGGATCTGGGAAGCACTGAATTGTTGTTGCTAACAAAAGAAGAGCTAACCATCGTTGTCTGAGAATGCTTTTGGGAAACTCAGCCCTGAATCTGAATCTACTGGCCAGCAGACAGTGAATGAAGGTCTTTTCAGTAATGAGCCGGAACAAATATTGTTGGTGAGCAGAATGAAAAGATTATAAAGATTCAGTGGGATCAAAAATGGCCATCAGTGATGCCAGCAGCTTCATCCCTGCCTCCTCCATCTGCTTCTGCTGCACTATTGACCGTGGCACTCGCCGCATTTGCTTTTCCAACTTCCACAACCGCTGGGGACTCGAAGCCATGCTGCTTTTAACACTCCGTCTTTCCCACAAGGCGAGAAATTGACCACCACGTTTCGTCTGCAATTGCTTTGGCTTATTTACGCTCTGTTTGTTTTCTGTGTCTGTTCTTCTCTGCGGCTTCAATGCCCTTCACTGCATCTTTGGCACATGCTACCTGTCCTTCTGCTCGCTTTTATTTATTTGCAATGATATATGTATATACGGTTGAAGTCAAAGTTATTTGCCCTCCAGTGAAATTTTCATTCTTTTTCAAATATTTCCCAGGTGCTCTTACGTATTCAGCTTAAAGTGCAGTTTAAAGGCTTAACTAGGTAATTAAGTTAACTGAGCAAGCTAGGTTAATTAGGCAAGTCATTGGACAATAGTGTTTTTTTTATTCTGAAGCCAATCGAAAAAAAAAAATATCTTAAATAGTTATATCAATATATATCATTTTATATTATATAAGCTAAAAAAATAAGACTTTCTCCATAAGAAAAAAATATAATAGGTAACAATGTGAAAAGTATCTTTGCTCTGTTACACATCAGTTGGAAAATATTTGATATATCATGTTGCCTTCAACTGTTGTGTTTATACATATATATACATATAAAATATAAAGAAGAACCATTTATTTATTGCTCGTTGTTACACCATTCACTAAATTAGGAGTTCCCTGCTGTCCTTCAGTGCTTGTAAGAAAGACAACATAAACTACCCAATTTAGAGTGTAAATATATGGCCCTGGACCACAAAACCACTTATGTTGCACAGGTGTATTTGTGGCAATATCTAAAAATATGGATCAAAATTATAGATTTTTCTTTTATGCCAAAAATGGTTAGTATATTCAGTAAAGATCACATTCCATGAAGACATTTTGTAACGTTCCAACTGTAAATAAATCAAAACTTA
>CAIGQV010019171.1:4856866-4891327 GCA_903798115.1 Danio jaintianensis
TGTGTGTGTGTGTGTGTGTGTGTGTGTGTGTGTGTGTGTGTGTGTGTAGTGGACAGGGCACATGGCCAGTTCCTGTGCTAAAACAGGGAAATGTAATTAAGACAGCTTTTCTGTTCACCCAAAGGCTAGACAAAAGCTAACTTTCTCTAATGCCATAAAGGCCGGTGCTTTTGCTCAGTCGTGATGTGTTCATCTTGGTCATCAGCTCATCGTTCTTCACATCTAAGGTGATTTGGCAGATCCTGGATCTTTTAATCTGGATAACTCATCTCTGGCTAATTTGGTTCTTCAAACAAGTTTGCTAATCAGATTAAAATATCTGGATTTCTGAGATTCCTGTTGTGAAGGACAGATCCATCGATATAGATACGATATATATATATAATGGCAGTACTGGCACACATACACGCACATATATATACGCATTCACTTCCCTCAACCATGATACATTCCCCTAGCTACTTCGGCTAGCAGATTAGCGGGTGCGCATGCCATCTTGCTGGCCCACGGACATTTACACACTTTGCTCTTAACTCTGTTGTCACTCCCGGACTCACTACATATGCATATTACACGCACACACTCCATACTTTTGTTGTATGAATGGGCGGTATAGATTGTATACAGTGTTGCCAGATATAGCTGACTTTTTCCAGCCTAAAAGCTGTTCAAAACCCAACCCAAACGCACAAAAAAACCCTTTCAAAATATTAGATTCATATTTAATTTAATTTTAATTTATTTAAATCGAAATTAACTTTAACTGTCATAATTTTTAACCATACAGCAACCAACACCAGCAGTCACAGAACCACAACATAACCGGATCACATCGAAACAATGCCCCCTCTCACCCACACACTGCACTTAATGTTGTGTAGATTACACTACATATTAGAGCATGTTTTATTTTCGAAATAGGCTGTAAAATCATCCCATTTGGCATTTTAAATTCTTTTGAACATAGTTAGGTGCTGCTTGTCAATCAGACAACGCTTCTATGTTTGTTCTTGCTGTCAATTGCGATAAAAAAAAAAAGGTCGATGAAATTGTCATGATAAACGTCTGTGAGTTCAACTACAGGCGCTGCATGATGCGTTTGTCTGGGGAATCTCAAAAGATTTTGATACAACTTCCCTTTACCTCCTCTTGCGGGTAGGTCCATGCGGTTTGCACTATGCACTGGTCACTACTAACTGAATGGAGTATGAGCACACAGTTATATTTTGTTAAATAAGTTGCATATAAAGTTTACGTTTCAAAACCGCCCAAATTTTGTCAACCCTCCAATGCCATTTTTTACCTGCACAATCAAATTCAAAACCGCCCAATCTGGCAACATTGGTTGTATATTAATATTTGATTATGGAAATATGATGTTTTGTGTTTTGTTTAAAAAGAGGAATATTAATGAAGATATTACATTGTATGTGGAAACGTGGAAAGCAAACTTGTTTTATAAATTTTTTGTTTATTCAATTTACCTATAGCGCATGTCTTTGGACTGTGAGGGAAACCGGAGCACCCAGAGGAAACCCACGCCAACACGGAGATAACATGCAAACTCCACACAGAAATGGCGATTGGCCAAACCGTGCCTTGAACCAGTGACCTTCTTGCTGTGAGGCGACAGTGCTAACCACTGAGCCACCGTGTTGCCATTTTACATATTTTTTGGGCTATTTTTTGTCATCATTCTTTTGATACTTTGTATTATTATTTATTTGTTACTTGTCAATATACTCTCACTTCCTGTGGAATCTACAACACTGTAAATAAACATCACTTGCACTGACGTGCTTTCCTAATGATGGTGCGCCATCATTTTCTTTTGTGGAGCAGGCCCAACACGCCTCCCAGTTGGTCTGGCTGGATCCAGACGGGTTCGGGAGGATTGACCGTACCACACCAACTTTTTAATTTAGTGGCATATTTGTACAGTATGTATTTACACTACCGGTCAAAAGTTTGGGGTCAGTTTTTTTTTTTTTTTTTCACATTTTTTTTAAAGAAAATTATTCTGTTCATCAAGGCGGCATTTATTATTAAAAAACAACAGTTAAATATTTAATAAAATGTTAAATAACTGCTTTCTTATTGTATGTACTTTCAACTGAAATTATTACTCCAATCATTATTGCTTTTATTACTATTACCATTAATAATAATAATAATAATAATAATAATAATAATTAATATTAGAGTGATTTCTGAAGGATCATGTGACTCTGCTTAAATAGTTTTTTTTAAATCACTGGAATAAATTACATTAAATTATAAACTACTTTTGAACAGTTATTTTATAGCGCAATAACATTTCACAATTTTACAATTTGTACTGTATTTTTGATGAAATAAATGCAGCCTTGGTGAGCAGGAGAAGTTTATTTTAAAACATTTAAAAATCCTACTGACCCCAAACATTTGCTGAAATTTCCTATATATTTCAGAAATAGGTATGTGTGTTATTTTAGTTTCGTTTCTTTCAAATAAATTCAGCATTTCATCTCCCAACCTACATGTTTCAGACAGATTGTTCAGACATTTATTGTTTTAGCACAGCAAATATATTAACTGAAGTTTGGATGTGCTGCACATGTTGTGTGTTACTGCTACAGGCATATAGTTGATGTAATGTGAAAATATCCTCAGGTATTTGCTATTACTATCACCATATGGTTGGTTTATTTTAAAGCTGTACAGTTTTACAGTTCAAACTCTTGTTGCAGGAAGAACAATTGCATTTTAAAGGGGACCTATTATGCAAAAATCACTTTTATAAGGGGTTTAAACGCAGTTGTGTGGCAACAGGCTGTGAATATAACCAGCTTCTAATGGTAAAAATGTATTAATTTTATTTGTTATGATCACACTTGATAAAAACTTTGTACTTGGACACTTGATAAAGTCTTTGTACTTGTCATCAGAGGGGGAAAGCCCCGCCCACTATTGATGATCGCTTCCTAATTAGCATAGGACATCAGTCGTGTTTTTGAATCTGCCACTATGCTGACACATAGGCATTTGTATCTCTGCCCTCTTTTGAAAACAGCACAATCTCATTTGAATTTAAAGCGACAGTTCACCAAAAAAGCACAATTAGGATCAAAGTCTAAAAGGGGCAGTTTCAAAGAGTTATAAAATATTATTCATGGGGTATTTTGAGCTGAAACTTCACATACACACTCTAGGCACATCAGAGACTTATTGTACATCTTGTAATAATAGGTCCCCTTTAAATGATGAATCAGGACAGATTAGCATTTAGAATTCAAATATGATACAGTTTCCACCTGTATTTAGTGCTGACTGCTTGAGATCATCAGAAACGGATGTTAACACTAGGAGAAATGAACAAAGAGAACTGTCGTGTACTTGAAGCGTTATGAAAGCTGGCACAACACTGCAAGGCCACAGTCACGTTCATGCATGCTTGATGTGGGTTTCTGTGTGAGGACGGCATATGGTTCACAACACATGTGCGCACACACACGAAGGTGCTTCATCTGATGATAAATGAGTCTGACCCTGTATCAACAGAAGTGCTGCATGCTGAGCTGGAGATTCAGCTGACACACACAATCCGCATCCGCAAAACAGCCATCTGTAAATAAACAGCAGCAACAAACCATCTCCAACTCGGCATTAATTCTTTATGGCATGTCATATGGCGTTACGCTGTGGTTGTTTCAAGAGAAGATGAATTTTTGGAGCTTTGCCCGAAGACACTAGCCATGTTTCCATTGAAAAAGGTGCGAATTAAATGTATGCGCAAATCTGGAATATCGCATAAAACATTTGCAAATAAAGCGCCGTTTCCATCCAACGAGTCCAAGGCAACAAAATCTTCACTTCCTGATAAACTGGTGCTAAATATCAAAAGAAAAATGGAAGTTGCTGTCTTATGCTGTGTTGACACCAGATGTGTCTTGCATGAATAAATTTGCACGTAAATAGACGCATGAACATTTTAGCTAAATGGCTAACATGGATTTTATTGAGAGAGTAGCTGTCCTTTATGTGCTTTAGGAGAACTGAACACAGCATATATTTGTTCGACGCCGTGTCTGAGTGCACTAAATCCTTTCAGAGGTGCACCCAGAGTTCATCAACTCCAGAAACTATACCTGGATGATGGAAGCTTTCAGCGATGCTTCAGACTAAGCCGAGCCCAGTTTGATGAGCTGTTGTCCGGTGTCGGCAGGAGGATTTTCCCTTGGGACACCAACTGCAGGCGCTATGTCATAATCACAGCCCTACAAGAGCAAGCTCCTGATTGGTTAACGCAGCGCGAATGTCCGCTAAAGTTGCCTCATGTCTATTCGCGTCTTTGCATTGACTTAACATGTAAATCACTCGCGCTTGACGCATCATCTGCGTCTGGTGTGAACGCACCATTAGGAGAAGGCCTTTTTTCGTATATAATAACTTACTTGCGTCTAGAACACTTAGACGAAACGCAATGTGCGCAGTCATGTTATCTTGCTTTTGGAAGCGGGAGACTTCTCTTTGGGAATGATGCGCGCTTTGCTGATGTTTTCCATCAAGGATGGTCATCACTTCTTTCTCGTATATAACATTTAAAAATGTTCGGACCTCATCGTCCACCCAAACATACCTGTCACTTTCCGACATTTTTGTTATCACATGATCTGTTGAATCACTTTTTTGATGCGCGTGCTGGAATTTATTTGGTAAATGCATTTCCATTGTGGTTTATATGCATTTTTTCTTATCGGATAAAAGGTTTATCCTACTCAGTTGTGCGCATAATTATTTTTTTTCAAAATGTATGTGCATCTTTGCATTTCCATCCAGGGTTTTTTATGCAACATTCCAAAATGCGCATAAAAATAGGTGGACAGAAACGCAGGGAAGAATGTGATTATTCATTTTTATGTTTTTTTTTTGCTGTCGGAGAGATATTTTTTTGGTGCCATTGGTGTCACTTGAC
This sequence comes from Danio jaintianensis, assembly GCA_903798115.1. Lineage (NCBI taxonomy): Eukaryota > Metazoa > Chordata > Actinopteri > Cypriniformes > Danionidae > Danio > Danio jaintianensis. Next base: position 4,861,821 of record CAIGQV010019171.1, read on the forward strand.
CATTTTTAAATCTTAAATTGAACCCTTTCACGCATACGATCACACTGGTGTGATTCAAACATTCAGAACGCACAAAATCAACTGCTTAAATTCAAATCTTCTCGCTCACAGTGGTTGTCATAAATTACAATTTATCAGTACATTCAAATACACATAACTACCTGCAAAACATAACATTTAAGGTTAATAAAATACATGCTGGAGGCACGGTGGCTCAGTGGTTAGCACTGTTGCCTCACAGCAAGAGGCTGGTTGGAGTCTCAGCTGGCCCAGTTGGCATTTCTGTGTGGAGTTTGCATGTTCTCCCCGTGTTGGCATGGGTTTTCTCCGGGTGCTCCGGTTTCTCCCACAGTCCAAAGACATGCGCTATAAGTGAATTGGATAAACTAAATTGGCAGTAGTGTATGAGTGTGTGTGAATGCAAGACTGTGTGCGACCCCAGATTAATAAAGGGACTAAGCCGAAAAGAAAATGAATGAATGTATTAAAAAAAAACAAGTTTATATTAATTTATTACATTGATAAAGAAATAATTATTGTATACATGGGATTATATATGTTGTACAGTGCTCAGCATATATGAGTACACCCCATTTTGAAAATGAATATTTTTATCCATTTATCAGTGAATATGGGTCATATTTTGGTGCATTTGAATAAAACAGATTTATTAAACAGATTTATTTATTAAAATATAACAGTCACCGAACATCTTTAGAAATAGAAAGGTAATACATTTAAATTCAAGCAAAATATTGAAAAAAAAAATTACAAAATTCTTTTTTTTTTTGTTTCTCTTGATTTTTGCTCTTTAAAAATTTTTTTTATAATATTTTTCCCTAACATATAAATTTGTTATTGTAAACTATTTTGTTAGATAAGCTCCAGATTTGGCTTTGTTACTGACTAATCTAATGTATATGCACAAATATATTGTAAAGCTTCCTATAGAAAATAGGAATTTAAATGAGAGATTTGTGAGGGGTGTACATATTGTCACGGTCACACAAGGAAGTGTAAACTTCAAGGGTGTTTATTCAAATGATTTGCACAATAGTAGTTAGGTGAAGTAGGTGAATGGTGTTGAAGGGGAGCGATCTCGCGCACACACGCGCACACACACGCGCACACACACACGCGCGCACACACACACGCACACACACACACGCACACACACACACGCACACACACACACGCGCACACACACACACACACACACACACACACACACACACACACACACACACACACACACACACACACACACACACACACACACACACACACACACACACACACACACACACACTTCATCAGTTCAGTTCAGAGGCTATTGCCCACATAAGCAAAGTCACTTCCCTTATATTGGTGCATTCACAGTCAGTGGACATCCATGGAAGAGCGCAGGAGAGAAGACAAGTGAACCATGCGTGTCTGATTCCAGCCGGTGACTGAATGAGTGAGGTGAGTATATATGCTGTGTGGTGATTGCAGGTGCAGGTGATGGTGATTAGTATTCAGGTGAGGGTTCACGGGTGTGGTGCGTGGTGGATGGTGACTGAGAGTGGTGACTGGGAGTGGGAGAACGAGCAGTGGGTGTGACATATATATGCTGAGCACTGTAAATAATTGAAATAAAAATTGATCTTTTTTTATTATTCAGTTGTTATTTTGTGTCTTTTACCACAAGCAGACAAACATACTAATATATAAAAGGTACTCAGTGTCATTCACATGACTATTAAAACACTAACACAAATCGGTAACACAAATAAAATTCAAGTAATGCAATAAACATTATTTATCAACTTTAGGTGTGACATAAAACTTTAATGTACATAACTCATAAGAAAATCAATTTCTGGGAAAGTGAATTTACAGTTATTCACCATATTAAGGATGATTACTGTTAACCAGATAACAAATTCTTACCATAGCATTTTTACAATTTTTCACTTTTAAAAATCACTGACATTTTTGATAAAAAAAAGCCAATTCGCACAGGAAACAATCAGCGTTTTTACATGATCAAAATACTTCATTCTGTGTGATTTATGAGCCGTTTTCATCACGGATATCATAAAAGAAAAGTCCTTACAAGGTCAAAAATGATTGGAATTGTTATACTTTTGGGGACTCACGACATAAGAAATGCAAGGCACACACACACAAAGTGTCAAACTCACAGTGCTTGCTGATCATAGCAGAAGAGTGAATGTTAAATTTCAGCACGGAAGGGAATATTTCATGCTTCTGCTTCCTCCCATTCCCATCCTCATCCATAAATAAAGCAGGTGCACACTGTACCATTTTTTTTGCCACCATTTTGCTGTGTGAGACAAATTTCGGGAATGGTGAAAAGATATCTTTGGGAGCGATGGCAGACTCCAGACACTACTTTGTTCTTTTCCAGGCCAAACTTTGCTATAGCACTAATATAGCACTGTTGCGGAGCAATTTCAGTTTCGCAACCCAGCCTCATTGGAAATAAAGGGGAAAAAAATAATAATAAGAGACCACTTTGAAGTTATTCTGTGCATTCTGGGTCAGTAAGATTACATTAGCGTCATCATTATTGTTTAAAAAATAGATTTATTCATCTGCATTTGACAACAGGAACTATAAACTACAGTACACTGAACACATAAAATACAACAATGATAAAAAGTGCTGTGTAGTAACTGATTACATGTAATTATGTATCAGATTCCAAAGGCTAATAGAATAGAATAGAATAGAATAGAATAGAATAGAATAGAATGCCTTTTATTGTCACTGTAAACATATACAATGTACATTATATACATTTGCAATGAGATTAAGTGCAACTCACTACTCAGTGCAAACATGTGAATATATTCTTACAATACAAATCACACAACAAGTTACAGTAAAAATAACTTTAGACAATTAATAGTAGTGGAAAAATAGGGGATGAGAGGTAGGGTGTGGTGAAGTAAACAGTTCTGAGGTAGAATGAGAGATACAAGATGTAATACAATGAAATGTGTATTGCATAAAGTCCAATGAAATTTAAGTGAATTTTAAGCCACTCCATGTGTGTGCATGAGTTGAGGATGGATTAGTTTAATTCAATTCAATTCAATTCAATTCATCTTTATTTCTATAGCGCTTTTACAATGTAGATTGTGTCAAAGCAGCTTCACATAGAAGTTCTAGTAAATTGAAACAATGTCAGTCCAGTTTTCAGAGTTTAAGTTCAGTTTAGTGTGATTTAATTTTCACTGCTGAGAGTCCAAACACTGAAGAGCAAATCCACCGAAGCGCAGCTCCACAAGTCCCGAACCATGCAGTGGCGACAGCGGCAAGGAACAAACTTCACCAGTTGGCGAAAGTGAAGGAAAAAAACCTAGAGAGAAACCAGGCTCAGTTGGGCACGACCATTTTTCCTATGGCCAAATGTCTTGTGCAGAGCTGCAGTCTAGGCGCCGGAGGCTGGAGAACGTTGGACGTCCATCGTGGAGAAGCTGCAGGTGGGAGACGTCACCTGCTGGTGTACAGGCTGGCCCTTCAAAATCAATGCGAAGACTCGTCTGTCACTGGGGTCTTACAGGAATCAGTCAGTTTACTTCCAGAACAAACATTAACAGATAATTTAGTCACCCCTTGTCATCCAAGATGGGGTTTTTTCTTCAGTCATAAAGAAATTATGTTTTTTGAGGAAAACATTCAAAGACTGTTCGTAGATTTTGCCAATCTGCAGCTTCAGATAACTCGAAATAATCTCTGCTTAGAAAATAAGGGTCTTCTGTAAATGTTTGTTCCTGAAGGAAACTAATCCTTTAAGGAGTTATTACATGATATTACATTTTAAAATGCTCATGGTCAGATTTCAGTTAATTATTCACTGATTCTCCCTATAAATAGAGATATATTGCCATTGCAGTGTTCAGGTTTTGTTAATGCTGGTTCATATTATGCAGGCATATATAAGTCAGCCATGCTTGTTTGAAAAAAAAAGTTACATTTTAATATTCAGATAATTTAACAACACATTCAGATGTTCAGCGGTCTCAGATGTCAAATAATTTTCAAAATAACATGTATATAAAAAAGTATTTCTGTTGTTAAATGTGTTAAAATGTTTGATTAATGTATTTTTATTTAACATTTTTTTGTAATTTAAATATTAGTCTTTTATCAACTCACAAGCCCAATGCTGTTCTTACATTAACCCAGTTTAATAATAATAATAATAATAATAATAAAATACAAAATATATAATAATATAAAAATAATATATAATATTATAAATATAATACACAATAATAAGAATATATTACTATGATAGTTAATATTAATATAATAATATGTGTAAAATGTATTTTGTTTATTCAATTCACCTATAGCACATGTTTGGAGTGTGGGGGAAACCGGAGCACCCAGAGGAAACCCACGCCAACACGAGGAGAACATGCAAACTCCACATAGAAATGCCAACCGACCCAACCGAGACTCGAACCAGCGACCTTCTTGCTGTGAAGCGACAGTGCTAACCACTGAGCCACCGTGTCACCCCTAATAATAATAATAATACATAAATTTATGAATGCAAAAAAAATATTTTATGCATTTACTGAGTATATGAAAACGAGTATATTTTAGTTGGGTTTTTTTTCTTTTTGAATATTGTACATTAAATACATTTTAAAAAGTTACAAAAAAGTAACCTATAAGTAATCTAAAAGTACTCAGAACAAAAGTAATCTAAAAAGAGTAACCTAGATTACTGCAGTTTTTATCAGGTGATCTGTTTCACTGTTTCCTCTCCAAGCTGAATCTGTATAACAATGTCGTGCTTGTTTATGTGGTGAATGTGCTTGGTCAAAAAACAGCTAGCACAGAAAAACATCGCCAGAGTCAAGTTAATCTGTTTCTATTTTACTGAACATGCTTTTAGCATCACTCACTGAATATTTCATTGTGAAAGTGTTACAAAATTAGCAAGAACAGGCGTGTATTTTTGGCAATACGCCTGGTCAGCCTTCTGTGTGTCAATGAGAAGTCAACACCGACGTATTAAACGTCACACAATCTGACATCCATTGATCTCATTCAGTCGTTCTAGCCTTTAGCTAAAGCCGGATTTCCGCTGTGAATCTTTTCTGTCCTTTTATGTAGGCTGTCAGATTACATATTATGAAATTTACTACACTTTATATCAACTGTCAGATTGGGTAATATACATTAGAACTACGGCTTTGCTCGAGATTGACAGTGTCTTTTCACAGAACATCACATTCTGACATCCTTGCTGAATTTAAATGGTGCCAGTCAAATGGTGCATCTGGAAAGGGCCGTTCACACCAAGCATGATAACTATAAAGATGAAGTGTACCAAAAATCGTTCTGAATGTACAACAACAGCAGAGTTCAGAACACAGTGAAGATGTAGAGAAACGATATCATAGGGAACACTTTCAGAACTATTTTTCCTCAGCTAATTAATGATAGAACACCGACAGCTAGTTAGAATTCATTGAAGTATAAAGAGCTCGTGCAATTTAAAGCTGCAGACGACATGTTGAATGATTAATAAATGCTGTACAGGCCTTGTTTATTGTTTGTTCTAATCTAATGTATATGCACAAACATAATATTTTAAAGCTTCCGATTAGAAATATTTGTGAGGGGTGTACTCATATATGTTGAGCACTGTACATAAAGACATAGAGAAGGAAGCTGATGAAGACGTGGCCAAATTGTGTAATTAAAACTCTAAACTGTGTCTGTTGCCAGCAATTTAGTCCAATTTGCATGGGATTTTGCCGAAAAGGGGTATAGGGCTGATTAGAAGAGATGAAACTGAAAGAGCGCTAATGATTGACGTAAAAAAGGAAATTCAGCTAGAAAGTCTAACGAGACACAAGAACACACACGCAGACACACAAGCAGCACAGGAAAAAATGCAGCTCATGCGCTTATGTACAAAAGAAAAGTGCGTTAAACGAGGTCAGGTGTTTATTTATTTAAAAACATTCACTCTCCGCGGCGGCGTGGTTGATTCTCAGCCGCCGCTCATGGGGATTGGCAGCGCATGTGAGATGGCCCAAATAGCAGTAACAGGTTCTTTAAAACATACATGCTGCGACACCATCTTTAAAACCTGCATGAAGTGACACCATTTTTTTCCAAATGTGCTCACGACATGAAGCCTCATTCGCTGTAAAAAATGCTGGGTTCTGCAATTCCTTCATGTTGTGTCAACACAAATCGATTGAGTTAACTGTTTTAACAAATTTATGTGGATTGAAAATAAAACAATTAAGTTGTCCCCTCAAGAATTGTGTTTATTCAGCTCATTTTAAATAAGTAGTTTGAACAAGAAGCACAAAAGTGTTGCTTTGAGTGTTCTAAGCCAAAGTGCATTTATGGATTGCTTGCTATAGTAAGAGTATGGAAATGTTTTTTTTACTGTCGCAGAAATAATACCTGTAGATGTGTGGAGAACTTGGTTATAGGGATAGTTCACACAAAAATGAAAATAATTTCTTGTCATGTGGTTTTAAATCCTTATGAGATTCACAAAAGAAGATATTTCAAGAGTTCACACTTAGATATTGCTTGATACTAATTGCAGGTTTGGCATGCTGTGCCGGGAGAGAACCCTGAGCTCGGAGATGATTGAGCCCAGGGCTCCCGCCTGGTCATTTAGCATAAAAAGGGGTCAAAGATCAGGTAGGTCTCGAGAGCTTCCCTTTGTAAAGGAGGAAAAAGGGGGATATGGGGTGGACGGGGGGATTCTTCAAAAAACTAAGATATGGGAAGTAAGACAAAATGGGCTATTTATTGTAGGCTTGGATTCATCTGATTGGTTTATCGATGATTGTAGATGAGAGACCAGCCACGATCAATCATAGCATGTGCTCCTCTCTAAAATAGTTCATAAAACTTAACTTTGAGAACCCATCGAGTTTTATAGTATCCAAAAATACTATGGAAGTCAATGGGCAAACAGCATTCTTATATTTTTTCCTTGGCGTTCAACAGAAGAAAGAAACTGAATTAGGTTTTGAACAAGTGACGGGTGGGTAAACGGTGACAGAATTGTAATTTTTAGGTGAACTATCCTTTTAATCAGGACATATTAATTAAACAAGAGCACTGGGAAACCTGGTGCTCTTTAAATCCCTATGAGAATCCCTATGAGATTCTGTTTTTTTTATTGTACACATAAGAATATATTTTGAGAAAGCTGGTTGCTGGGACCCATCGATTTTCATAGTAGACAAAAAATACTATGGAAGTCAATGAGCAATCAGCATTCTTATATATTTTCTTTGGTGTTCAACAGAAGAAAGAAACTCAGGGTGTACTCACACTAGGCTGTCTGAACCGTGCCCAGGAATGTTTGACCCCCATTTCCCCGTTTGTTTGACAAGTGTGAATGCTCCAAATCGAGTCCAGGCGCAGTTCAATTGGCTGGCCCTGGCCCGGTTGGAAGAGGTGTGCCAGAGTGCGGTTCGGTTGGGCTTTAGCATGGTACACTTGTAGTGTGAGCGCAAAACGCGCCTGAGTGCGAAACTGAAGATGCAACGTCACTTTTAAGGTACTGTTTCATATGGAATTATTAATCATTCTTACTTTTCAATGAACACGAACTGTCATAGTTTATTAAAGACGCAAACCCCTCACTGCACGTGAGCTGCACCTTCAGCAAAGCTCCTAATACCTGCAGCACAATGACTTTCATGAACATTTATGAGCGTCAAAAGTGGTGGATCTCTTCAGCAAAAAATGACTGTGTCATTGCATCACAAGCAACTTAAAATAATACAAAACAATATAACTAAAGCAATCTCCATTTTACAGAGCGAGAGCGCTTCTCTTCTGTTAAACTGAACAGTCGCATCATCGATGATGTAAACGTGCTCGGGCTCGGAAGGCAAAAAATGCAATGTGAGTGCGGGCCGAGGGGGAGAGCGGAGGGAGGACAATCGCGCCTGGGCACGGTTCAAGACAACGGTGTCTAGTGTGAGTACACCCCTTAATTAGGTTTTGAACAAGTGACCGGTTAGTAAATGATGACAGAATTGTAATTTTTGGGTGAACTATCCCTTTAATCAAGACATATTAATAAAATGAGCATTGGGAAGCCTGGAAAATGTAGTTTTTCAAAACGAAACATGATTAGCAATGCTGGGCCAGATGTGAAGAGGAGGAGAGTTTACAGTGCCATTACCTTTGTAATCATTCATTGTCATCCTGCCAAAGAAACTGCCTAATCATGCTGTCCAGAGTTTTGGATGTGGATGCAGAATTCTGGTAGAGAAGAGATTTAATTAGCTTGCTATGTGTGAAAATTAGATATGTTTTGATTTAAAGATGCGAAGGAGATTTGTGCGCAAAACTGGAGTATCGCATAAAACGTTTGCGAATAAAGCAGCGTTTCCATCCAATGAGTCAAACTGGACCTTTTCCTTGTATAATAAAATAACTTACACCTCAGAAAATGAAGATGACATGCAAAGTAAAAGTGAAAAAGTGTCTTTAAAGAAACGGTTTACTCAAAAATGAAAATGCATTTACTCTCCCTCCACCTTAAAGGGCCAGTTCACTTAAAACTGAAAATTCTGTCATCATTTATGCACTCTTTACTTGTTCCAAACATATTAGGCTTTTTTTCTTCTTCTACTGAACCCAAAAGTAGATATTTTAAAGAAAGTTGAAAACATGTAACCATTGACTTCCATAGTATTTGTTTTTCCTACTATGGAATTCAATGGTTAGCAGGATTTCCGCTTACTTCAAAATCTTTAGTGTTCAACAGAAGAAAGAAACTTATAAAGGTTTGGAACCACTTGAGGGTGAGTAAATAGTGAGCAATTTTTCATTTTGTTGTTAACTATCACTTTGATTAGAATAAAACACAACAACACAACAAACTTTTCAGAGTTATATATGAGAGAGAGGTCCATTTAGGACAAACTGAGAATGATATGATAGACAGATGACAGATAATTCCCTAGAAGGAATCAAACTTGCCGACACAATATGACAGATCTGATTGTCTGGTTGTTTTTCTCCTATTGTTCAGCAAAGACAGCATGCACACACTGGTGATGTTTATTTGATGTCTGCTAAAACAATTAGTGTCAGATTTTGAAAGATATTTTTTTTTTCCAAGATTATTCTGATCGAATGTATGTAAATCTACATTTTAACCCTCTTGTTGTCTTGGAATTCTGTATACACTGTTTATCCTTTGGGTCAAAAATGACCCCCTTCATTAAACCTCTAAAACACAGCAGCTAAATTTAATTTCAATGGTCAAACCCATTTTGCATGAAAAAAACAACCTCATCTTCATCACGAACTCTGTGAATGTTAAGGTTTTCTCTCATCAGTGTGGAGTATTTTGTCAATGTTTAATCTGTGGGCGTCACTTATTTTTGACTAAAGTAAAGGCGATATTTTCTAATGCTAAAAGTATCTGCATGAGTGTAAAAAGTTTTTAGCAAGACAGTAATCATAAAAGTTAAAGCAGCAGATTCTTATTGTGTGTGTGTGTGTGTGTGTGTGTGTGTGTGTGTGCGCGCGTGTACGTGTGTGTGTGTGTGTACCAGTAGTTTTTGTGGTGTAAAAATAGTTTTAAAGCTAGTGGTAGTTTTTTTTTCAAAAGTGACCTGAAGGACAACCGTTGTACCCTAAATGTGTACATCCCAGCAGGCAGAGGACGTTAAACTATGTTGTACCCCAACGTTGTGGGGACGTTCCATTTTGGGTGGAAATGAAAATCGACTTGACGTCAGAACCCAATGTCAGACCGACGTCAGTGTCCAACGTAAGACAGATGTTAGATTTTGGTCACTTTTCAACACAACCTAAAATCAACCAAATATCAACGTCTAATGATGTTACAGCTTGATGTTGTGTGGATGTTACCACTATGATATTTATCAGACGTTGGATTTTGGTTGCCATACCTGATGAATAAATGTCAGTATTTGACGTGAATATGATGTTGGTTTAAGATGTTGGCTCGACGTTGGATTTTGGTCACTTTCCAACAAAACCTAAAATCAATCATATATCAACGTCTAATGATGTTACAGCTTGCCATTATGTGGACGTTACCACTATGACGTCTATCAGACGTTGGATTTTGGTTGCCATACCTGATGAATAAATGTCAGTATTTGACGTCAATATGACGTTGGTTTAAGATGTTGGCTTGACGTTGGATTTTGGTCACTTTCCAACACAACCTAAAATCAACCAAATATCAACGTCTTTATTGGACATCAAAATAGCGTTGCCCTTAGACGCTGGCTAGTCATTGAATTTTGGTCACCCAACATCACGACCTAAATCTAACCTAATATTAACGTCTTATGACATTGTGTACCTGCTGGGATCCTTCATAAAAAATATGAAAATAGAAAATTATTAACTTTTTCTAATGTTTAAAAAAAAAAAATTCACCAAACTTAAAAAAAATATATATATTTTTTTGTTTTTCTGCTGTTAACCCTTATGTACTGTTGGGGATGTTTTCATCCACTATGGGGTGATTTTGGGGTGGCCACAACTTTCTCTGTGGAATTATTTTTGGCGACAAATCTTATTTTGACACATATTTTGGGAAAACACTCTGGGCAAATTTACTACCCTTTCATTATGTTTGTGGCTGTTTTTGCCCCATTGACTTCCATTATAATCAAATTTTTGATTGCAAAGCCTTGACACCATACAGTGATGCATTTGTGATTGTTGCTGGTTTTTCTGTTGAGGAGATGGTAAAATGTGTAACTTTTACTGTTGAGCAGTACACGAGGGCTAAAATTGAATAATTTTTGACCTGCGAGTCAACAGGAGGGTTAAAGATGTGTATTATAGTTTTAAAATATCCTTTTAAATATATATTTTTTCCCTGTGAGATCCCATGATTAGCTTCCATCAAATGAATGTGAAATGTCAACAAACGTCTTCTCCAAACATTAGAGCTCTTTTAGTTTTAAAAGAGCAGGTGTATGAATGAATGGTTCCACCTCGGCTCTCCATCATGCTTTCAGGGCTGTAGATGTTGTCTTCAGTCATGCTCCGGGTGAAGCAGCAGACGCCCATTCATTAACACTGTTGTCTCCGACTGACAGCGGCTGCGAGTTCCTGTTCTCTCTTTCATTCCTTTACATCTCCCGATGCCCCGCTCATTTAACCCTCCTCCAAGAGCCGTTTCAGTCAGGTGAGACTCGCACTTCTCCACAGTGTGTGAGAGTGACAGCGGTGTCGAGCAAACAGCTTGGGTCAAAATAACAAGCATGTTTCCGTGTGATGCATTGTTCACCCTCAATTTCTCACCTTCACTCTTTTCGTTCCCTCACTAGCAGCTGAGTCGAGGGTTGTCAAGGCTGTGAAGGTGGAGGATTTTGAGTATTTATACGGAAACAGGTGAAGATCCTGAGGAAAGACAGTGAGCAATACATTTTAAAAAATATAAATTCTTGCAGCCTTAAAGTACAAATGAATCAAAACTAACCATATTGATTTTGTTAACAAAAGTGTAGTCAGTACTTCAACTTTTACCAGAGTCATTTTAAACATGAGTAGCTGTACTTCTGCTTGAGTAAAGGATGTGTGTACTTTTGCCATCTCTGGTTGTAGTAACTCATTTCCCGATCTTTCTGAGTGAAATACTTACTTTACTACATCCAATCAGCTTGCAGTAGAAAGACAAGCCACGCCCACTATTTACTCATTTAATATTCCGTTTCTCTAGGAACTGCGTCACAATACGAAAAAAAAAAAAAATGGTCGCAGATTCTGGTTAATGTGGACTTTAAAGGAGTAGTTAACTTAAACTGGAAAAAAACAACAATAATAAAATACCCAATTTACTCACCCTTACGCCATTTTTTTGTGTATTTGACTTTCTTCTGTCATAAGACCACAGTCGGAGTAGTTTTATATTTTATCCTGGCTCTTCCATGCTGTATAATGGTGTTGGGTAATGACTTTTATTTTGAAGCTTCCAAAATCGCATAAATCTGTCATAAAAGTCACCATGAAATGGTTGTCAAGATTGTTTTTTTTTGCAATTTTTTTGACGTACATCCAATTAAAATGTTCCTGAAATGAGAACAAAAAGTAGAGTATTGCATGATTTCAGTCTTTGGGAACCGATTGGATTGTTGTAAAATGGGCGTGGCTAACATAACAAAGGAAGATTAATAATTGGACAAAAGTAGCGCAGAAATAAGATATGCACTGGTAGCCCCGCCCTAAAAGCATTTCATGTGACCAGAAGTGAAGAAAAGTCGTATTGAGGGGGAAGGAAGGTTATGGTATTTGATTAAATATTATGAGGGCAAATTATTCATTCATTCATTTTCTTTTCGGCTTAGTCCCTTTATTAATCTGGGGTCGCCACAGCGGAATGAACCGCATGAGGGCAAATTAACTTTTACAAAATAATGAAGTGCACAGGTACATCATTTATAACAAGAAACTTCTATATAAATATGAAAATAAAAAGAGTAAATTTGGATAATACACTTTAATACTCGTCTTATAAAGTGAATTGATGTGTTTTTGTAACAAAAATATTTCAAATGTTTAAATTATTGACTCAAATCACTGACTTTTTCACCTGCTAAATGAATGTTATCAACAACTTCTTGGCTGACCTCTGACTCGATTCATATCGCATGAGCCAGAATCTGCAGACCGCTTGTGCGTGGAATTTTGTAAAAAAATAATCTGCAGATTTATGGGGAAATATTTTGAAAGTGTAGAAGCTGAAAATGTAACACATAAAATGAGAAATAACATAACTTTTATTTAAATGTGACCTTTTATGCCTCTGTTTACAACATGTAAAATAAGTCTCTGATGTCCCTAGAGTGTGCATTTGAAGTTTCAGCTTAAAATACCCCACAAATAATGCTTTATAACTCTTTGAAACTGACCCTTATAGGCTTTAATCCGAATTGTGCTGTTTTGGTGACTGTCGCTTTAAATTCAAATGAGATTGTGCTCTTTTCAAAAGAGGGCGGAGCTACAAATACGTATGTGTCAGCATAGTGGCAGAATAAAAAAACTAATGGCGGATGGCTGCTTTTCACTCAGGGCTGTCTATGCTAATGAGGGAGACATTAATGGGCAGGGCTTATCCCTTCTGATGACATGTACAAAGGGAGAATGTCAATCAAAGTTTTTTTTACAGACTGTTACAGTGTTTAGAATCAAAATCCAATTAGAACTGCTTGTTTATAAACAAAGCAACAGCAATTCTCACATATAAATACATTCACAGACACAGAAAATAGGACTTTACAAACATTTGCATATTATTCAATAATGAAAATGCTGAAATTCATATAAAAACTGAATAAATATATACATTTACACACATTTACATAAGTAAATAAATAGATTAATTTAATATATTAATTATGGGCTTAAAAATCGTTGTCCTCCATGGAGCTCTTGTCATAAAAATTGCTGTGTTGTTAATTTTTTTTACATTTTTGAGCCATGGTGTGACTGTCTCAAGCATAGTTCAATAAATTACAAATCTTCATTCATTCATTCATTCATTTTCTTTTCGGGTTAGTCACTTTATTAATCTGGGGTTGCCACAGCGGAATGAACCGCCAACTTATCCAGCATATGTTTTACGCAGTGGATGCCCTTCCAGCTGCAACTTATCACTGGGAAACACCCATACACTCCCATTCACACTCGTACACTACGGACAATTTAGCTTACCCAATTCACCTATAGCGCATGTCGTTGGAATGTAGGGGAAACCGGAGCACCCAGAGGAAACCCACGCGAACATGGGGAGAACATGCAAACTCCACACAGAAATGCCAACTGACCCAGCCGAGGCTCAAACCAGCGACCTTCTTGCTGTAAGGCAACAGCGATACCCATTGTGCCATTGCGCCGCCCAAATTACAAATCTTATCAATTTAAAAGAAAATCATAAAATCATTAATAAATACACCGGCCTAATTTTACAGGCTTGTGACAAACACACGCTAATATTAAATCTGCCAACTTTAATAAGTTGGAGGACTCCATTTAAGATCTTATGTACTGCATAACATTATACAGTAGCACGAAGCCAACTAGTTGTCTTGTTCATTGTCAAACTTTCTTTTTGAGTGAACTATTCTTTTAAATTAAGTCAATTTGTTTTACATTTACATATATATATATTTTTGACTTTACAAATAATTCTAACTTACATCAATCAAACTTAAAACATCATTATAATTTGTATAAATTAACCCTTTAAAGGGATAGTTCACCCAAATATTAAATATTATATATAATTTTTCAAGATAAGTACAAGTTTAGACAATTTATTTATTTGTATTGCTATTATTAAATATGTACAGAGCAACGACCCACCTGTGGAAGGGTAATATTTAGGGGATTTAGAAAAATAAAGCTGATTAACTCACTAAAATAAGCTAAAGTAACATAAAAACATATGTTGTCCTGACTTTTGATCATATACAATGTCGGTTTGGGCAGTTTTATAGTCAAGCCATTTTATGTTTGCTTTATGTTCTTCGAGAATTACGGAAACCGAAATGTACAGATATTTACATAAAATAACTCCTCCATTAGACTTTCTGAGAGTTACATTCCAACTCATCAAGCAATGAGACCATAACCCATATAGTACTTTCTTTTTAACATCATAAAAAGACACAAACTGCAGACAGTACTATATCAGCAGATGAGTTTGTCTGAGTTTCACAGTATTGATTGAACAGCAGGATGACTCGCTACTTCCGTTGGGGTTTTGAAGTGCGCATCTGATGGACACTTTAACCATCACGCCAGAAGAAGAAGAAGAAAAAAACACTTAACAATTTAACCAGGATGCCATTGGAGAGGACTTATGATTGGCAGTGAGTTGATGCAGTTACATAATACGCACATTCACAGAGTATTGAATATACGTTTTTATCATTGTAGAGCGCAGCAGTCGGGTTATGGAACTAAAGTCTCTATTCATTTTCTCCAAAGGGAAATAGATTTTTAACCATAACTGATAAAGCTTTCAAGACAGACCTGCTGCGTACAGTAATTGAGTGTACAGAATATGCTGTCTGTGGAATCCATCCGTTCACATTAATTCAGCTTATTTTTTAAAACAATCATTGTTTGTGGATTATACATTTTACAAAAACTTTTATTCAAAATCCCTATGGTAAAAACACTATATCCAGTGGTACCGTAAAGGTGAACGGACATACACTCACCGGCCACTTTATTAGGTACACCTGTCCAACTGCTCGTTAACGCAAATTTCTAATCAGACAATCATATGGCAGCAACTCAATGCATTTAGCCATGTAGACATGGTCAAGACGATCTGCTGGGGAAGAAAGGTGATTTAAGTGACTTTGAACGTGGCATGGTTGAACTAGACTGGAACTTTGAACTAGACTGGCTGGTCTGAGTATTTCAGAAACTGCTGATCTACTGGGATTTTCACGCACAACCATCTACAGAGAATGGCCCGAAAAAGAGAAAATATCCAGTGAGCGGTAGTTCTGTGGGCGCAAATGCCTTGTTGATGCCAGAGGTCAGAGGAGAATGGCCAGACTGGTTGGAGCTGATAGAAAGGCAACAGTAACTCAAATAACCACTTGTTACAACCAAGGTATGCAGTAGAGCATCTCTGAACGCACAACACGTCCAACCTTGAGGCGGATGGGCTACAGCTGCAGAACACCACACCGGGTGCCACTCCTGTCAACTAAGAACAGGAAAGTGACAATTCGCACAGGCTCACCAAAATTGGACAATAGAAGATTGGAAAAACGGTGGCGCAGTGGGTAGCACTGTCGCCTCACAGCTAGAAGGTTGGTGGTTTGAGCCTCGGCTGGGTCAGTTGGCATTTCTGTGTGGAGTTTACATGTTCTCCCCGTGTTCGAGTGAGTTTCCTCCGGGTGCTCCAGTTTCCCCCACAGTCCAAAGACATGCACTATAGGTGAATTGGGTAAGCTAAATTGTCCGTAGTGTATGTGTGTAAATGAGAGCGTATGGGTGTTTACCAGTGATGGGCTGCAGTTGGAAGGGCATCCGCTGTGTAAAACATATGCTGGATAAGTTGGCGGTTCATTCCGCTGTGGCGACCCCTGATTAATAAAGGGACTAAGCCAAACAGAAAATGAATGAATGAATGAAAAGATTGGAAAAACGTTGCATGGTCTGGGGAGTGTGGGGTATATTTTCTTAGCACACTTTGGACCCATTAGTACCAATTGAGCATTGTGTCAACGCCACAGCCTACCTGAATATTGTTGCAGACCATGTCCATCCCTTTGTAACCACAGTGTACCCATCTTCTGATGGCTAATTCCAGCAGGATAACTTGCCATATCATGAAGCGTGAATCATCTCAGACTGGTTTCTTGAACATGACAATGAGTTCACTGTACTCAAATGTCCTCCACAGTCACCAAATCTCAGTCAAATAGAGCACAATTGAGAAGTGGTGGAACGGGAGATTCGCATCATGGATGTGCAGCCGACAAATCTGCAGCAACTGCGTGATGCTATCATGTCAATATGCACCAAAATCTCTGAGGAATATTTCCAGTACCTTGTTGAATCTATGCCACGAGGGATTAAGGCAGTTCTGAAAGCAAAAGGGGCTCCAACCCGGTACTAGTAAGGTGTACCTAATAAAGTGGCCGGTGAGTGTAAATGTGAATATTTTAGATGTGTCTATTTAGAGAGTATGCGATTTCAGATTCATGAATTTTGTATTCATTAAATAATTTCCTGTTGCATTTGAAGTGTGCTACAATACTTAGGAGCAGTTCATTTCTTTTTTTTTTATTCTGTCAACATTAACTAAAACAACCATTCAACAGTTCCATAGATATTTTGAATAAAGTTGGAAACCGGTAACCATTGACTTGTATGGTACTTGTTTCCCCTACTATGGATGTGAATAGCTACCAGAATATCTTCTTTTGTGTTCAAAACAAAAAAAGAAACTCATAAAGCTTTGGGATCACTTGAGGGTGAGTAAATGAAGACTGAATGTTATATTTTTGGGTGAACTATCCCTTTAAGTTTGAGAACAGGCACTGAAATCTCTGCTTCAGTCAACTAATACATATAAACATTGTACGACTGTTTATGAATTTCATTTTAAAAGCAATCATCGGAATTCTTATAACATTTAAACTATTCTTTGATCTGTAATAACAGAATTTGCTAATCTTTTTTGCCATTTTTTTAAGCATTTAAAATCATTTTTTTCTGAGCATCCTATGATTTGCTACACTTCTTTCTCTGTGGCCTTGAAAATGAAAATTTTTTTTTAAACGAGATGTGATGGCTTATATAAATGCATAATTTGGATGTGTTTTATACAAATTAGTAGCATTAGTTCTTTTATTTATTGATTAGGATTCATAGTATGAATTTTAAAATATGGGTAAGAACATGTTGAGGTGATATTTACCAAAATAAATTACTGTAGTAAATAGTCGAGAGTAAAAACCAGTGATGTTTTGAGACAGCTCTAAGAGATGATTCTCTGTAGCGAATGACAAAAGACATGACTTCCAAGTCTTCAGACTAGAAATGCCATCAAAAGTGGAAAATATTGGTCAAAAATAGATTTGTACACACAAAACGATACTCAAGTTGTGCTTTGAGACACCATGTTTATTTTTTAGGCTCAACTGAACTGAACTTTGAATGCTGACCTCAAAATACATTTGATTTATTTCAAATAGAATAATCATACAGTGAACAACAGTTATTCAAACACAAATACATTTCATCATAATCAACAAATCATCTACATATCTGTGTAAATTAAAAAATCACAAATGATTTAAATCAATTTGAAATGGAGCGAGATGAAGCACAAGCTAATTATTTTTTCCCACCCCATTATCTCAAATTCCACATCATTCAATTATCACTTCAAATTATTTCATCTTTTCTCCTTAAACATTATACGTTCCTTACACCAGGGGTTCCCAAACCTTCAGCCTGCCACCCCCTAAATAACAATGCCAGCGACTCGCGACCTCCACTATCTTCTGAGGTGGTTATAAATATCCAAACGTTGCACACACAACAATAGGCCTATATAAACACGAGCATATTGACAACAGAAAAAAGCGGATGCCGCCCACACTACTCTGCCGCCCTAGGTCGCCTCTGTGGACACGCCGGCCCTGGCTGCAGCTGACGTTATTGCTGTGTTGTTAATCTAATGTAAACACACCAATTCTTGTAATTTAAATAAATTGAAAGGCTGATGGCTTTCTATTTGCATGTTTATGTAACTATTAACTACACATTTTATCTTCTGTGGGTTATGGATAAAATATGGTAATTCTAATAGTTTAATCAAATTTATTTGACTTTTGGAAATCACCAAATGAGCCCCACTTTGGAAACCACTGCCTTACACCATTTGTACATTTCCCTTAAATGAACAGAAACCCTAACTTTACATGTTACTCCAAACAGCCACTAATTTAATATTCACAATACACTCATAATTTTCTCCTGAATAAACTATCACCTCACTTCATCCACATATTCCTATCTGGACATTGTTTTACATCTATTGGATTTGATTCTAAATTTAACCAGAAGAAGAAGGAATTCACCTCCAGAGACAAAAAGTGAAGCAGAAATTGGATTGGACACGACTTGGAAAGCTGTCTCTGAAGACAACATTTTAGAGCTTTCAGATGCAGTCATATTTTGGTGATTGATGCAACTTGACGTCACTTCCAAAGGATCAATGAACATGCCTGTCCACTTTCAATTAATAAATACCATTTCAATTCACTATAATTTTCTATGTGAAGCTGCTTTGACACAATCTACATTGTAAAAACGCTATAGAAATAAAGATGAATTGAATTGAATTGAATTGAATATCATGGGATGTGAAAATAAATCTCATTGGCAGAATACCATTTAACTATAAATAAATTAAACTGGGCATCAGCGCAATTAAATTGGTTTATTAGTTGCGAGGGAAAATACAATGACAGGATCTCCAAAAATGAGTACCTTTTGACTGCAAGTAAAACTGTAGGTAGTAAGAAGTTTTTTAAGCGAGAATTTATTTAAGCAAAAATATTCATTTTTAATTCCACTCAGGTAGAATTCCCCCAAAATATTGCCAAATTACAGTAATCAAGTAAAATTGGATGTATTTGTTCATTTATTCATTTACATATGATCAACTATATAATCTATATAATAATGATCAAATATATAATTTGTCTCACTAATGGTACAGATTAAAATATCAACAATTGCTAAAAAATAGAAAAATGTAGACTTGTCACAGCATTATATACTGCAACTCTTGTGCTTGTTTTATCCTCACTTGTAAATCGCTTTGGATAAAAGCGTCTGCTTAATGAGTAAATGTAAAAATTATTCAAGTACTCAAGTACACCTCTGCAAACAAGACAGAAACAGGAAGACAAGGCTACACTACAAAATAAAAGACATGACAAAAACACGCTACACTTGTTAATCAAGCTTGGTGTTGACATTAACGATCTAAATACAAAGTCTAAAGCGCATGGCGCAGAAGCACTAAGGGCGTGTCCGAATCCACTTTTGCTGTTTTAATGACTGGACAAATGGTCTGTGCACCAGGCGCATAGTCAAGGTTGTGCTTGTCTCTTAATGAGTTATGGGTGTGTTTTGTGCGTAGCGTGCATTAAACCAATCAGAGTCTCATCTCCCATTCCCTTTAAGAGTCAGTTGCGTTGCACCAAGGTGTAGAGCTTAGATCGAGGCCAAAAAATCAAACCTGACCCTACTGAGCCCGAGCCCGATTTAAACCCGACTATTTTTTTTAATACGTGGGTCGTTATAACAGATGCTCTCAACTACAATTCTGAGTTGTTTGAACTACAGAAATTAGTTTAGATTTATCTTACCTCGCTCTCAGGGGTATGCTTGAAGAAGTGACAAAAGAGGACATTGAAGGCTGACTATCATCCTTTCTGCATACCTGTCAACCCTCCCGTTTTTGCTGGGATTCTCCCGTTTTTTACCATTCTATCCTGCTATCACCCTTTTCCCATATCTTTCTATGAAAAAGTAGCATCAAAGAGCCGATCTTAAATGTGATATAGTCTAATTGCAAGAGCTGTTCAAGAGAATTATGCTTTCGCTTTGGTTTGGCTTGAAACCATGTTGAAATGAATATAAAAACGGCCGCATTCACTATACAGCCTCTGAATCAGGTAACGCCTGTTTCACACTGCACGCACAGGAAGTTGTTGCGGGCCTTGGTGCAGATGAAAAGTAAAAATAAAAAGTGTATTTATATATAAAGATAGATAGGTTACTAGATAGAATAGAGATAGAGTGATCTGTGCAGCAGCCGCCGATCAGCTGCGTGCTGCAGGCGCAGACGGTGTCAAGTCAAGTCAAGTTTATTTATATAGCGCTTTTCACAATGTAGATTGTGTCAAAGCAGCTTAACATAGTTCTAGTAAAGTCCAGATTTCAGAGTTGAAGTTCAGTTTAGTTTAGTTTAGTTTAGTTTAGTGTGGTCTAACTTTCACTGCTGAAAGTTCAAACACTGTAGAGCAAATCCACTGAAGCACAGCTCCACAAGTCCCGATCCGAGCAAGCCAGTGGCGACAGCGGCGAGGAAAAAAAACATCACCAATTGACGAAGTGAAGGGAAAAAAAAACCTCGAGAGAAACTAGGCTCTGTTAGGCACAACCATTTTTCATCTGGCCAAACTTCCTGTTCAGAGCTGCAGTCTAGGCGCTGGAGGCTGAAGAAGCTGGACGTCCATCGTGAAGAAGCTGCAGGTGCGAGTAGGGCACCGGCAGGCGGTCAGGTTGGCCCGCAGGATCAATGTGGGGACTCGTTTATCACAGTGGTCATTCAGGAATCAGTCTCATGCACTCCATTTCTCCATGATGACCACAGCATCAGCTCGGGATACGACCTGGTCCAGGATTATGGATACTTTGGGATCATCTCTTCACAGGTCTTGGATCACATCAATGGCGCTGCATAGTCTCTAGGGACCTCGGAATGAGTATCCCCAGGTGGAAATAGAGAATAAAGAAAATAATTAGCGTAGCTGCTGTTCATAGTGTATTTAAACATGATGCAAAAATGGAGTGTTATAGATGAAAATATCAGTTAAATAAACAAACATAGAAACAAACATGTAAAGCATATGAGAGTTTCTAACACAATGTCTGGTGTATTGAGGAGTGTGTCCTACAGGTGATGTCGAGCCAGCTCACCTGCGTGGAGCACATTCATGCATCATACCGTTATGCGATGCATTGAATGTATGCTTTACTAAAAAGATAGGTCTTTAATCTAGTTTTGAACTGAGAGAGTGTGTCTGAGCCTCGGACATTATCAGGAAGGCTATTCCAGAGTTTAGGAGCCATAAATGAGAAGGCTCGACCACCTTTACTCGACTTTGCTATTCTAGGTACTACCAGAAGCCCTGAGTTTTGAGATCTTAAAGAGCGGGTTGGATTGTAGCGAGACAGAAGGTTGGTTAGATAAACAGGAGCTAGATTATTTAAAGCTTTATAGGTAAGAAGCAATATTTTATAATCAATACGGAACTTAAAAAGCAGCCAGTGTAAGGAAGATAAAATTGGGGTGATATGATCATATTTTCTAGACCTGGTAAGAACTTTGGCAGCTGCATTTTGTACTAGCTGAAGTTTATTAATAGAGGATGCTGGGCAACCAGCGAACAGAGCATTAAAGTAATCCAGCCTAGAAGTCATGAAAGCATGAACTAGCTTTTCTGCATCTGAGATGGATAGCATACTTCGTAACTTAGCGATATTTCTCAGATGAAAGAAGGCGTTTTTTGTGACATGGGAGATATGATTTTCAAAAGTTAAATTGCTGTCGAGTATAACACCCAGATCTTTTACAGTAGAGCTAATGCTAACTTTGTGTCCCTCTAATTGCAGGTGGAGTTGTGAGATCTGGTGTGTACAGGATTTAGGCCCAATAAGTAATAATTCTGTTTTGTCTGAATTTAAGAGAAGGAAATTGTTGGTCATCCAGTCTTTAACATCTTTAATACATTCAGTTAGCTTAGACAGTTCAGACATCTCATCAGGTTTTGTTGAAATATATAATTGAGTATCATCTGCATAGCAGTGAAAGCTGATCCTGTGTCTTCTTATAATGTCTCCCAGGGGTAGCATGTATATTGTGAACAGCAAAGGGCCTAAAACTGATCCTTGAGGCACCCCATACTGTACTGGCCTGACCTGTGAAAGCTGTCCATTTATATTCACAAACTGGTACAGTTAAGTATGACTTAAACCATTGTAAAGTCTGTCCCTGGACGCCTGTAGAATTTAAGCGATCTATGAGGATATTGTGATCGATGGTTTCAAATGCAGCACTGAGATCAAGTAAAACTAATAACGAGATGCACCCTTGGTCAGCAGCTAAGAGTAAATTTTCTAGTATTTTAGACATAAATGGAAGATTTGAAATAGGCCTATAATTAGCTAAGTTGCTGGGGTCCAGTTGTGGTTTCTTAATAATAGGCTTAATAACAGCTAGCTTGAAAGGATTTGGAACATGGCCTAAAGATAGAGAAGAGTTGATGAGGTTAAGAAGAGTTCTCCTATTACAGGTAGCAACTCTTTCAGTAATTTAGTTGGAATTGGGTCTAACATACATGTAGCTGGTTTAGAAGCATTTATAAGTTTATCTAGCCCTTCCTGTTCTATGATTTTGAAGCACTGTAGGTTATTTTGGTTCAGTGGAATGTTTAATGGATCTGAAGTATAAGGCGTTGCCGAAAGTTTAACATCTTCTATTTTCTGTCTGAAGCTTTCTATTTTATCACTGAAGAAATTCATGAAGTCATCACTACTAATTTGCGGTGGGACATTTTGTTCCAAAGATGACCGATTATTTGTTAATGTAGCAATGGTGTTAAATAAAAATCTAGGATTGTTATGATTTTTTCTATCAGTTTGCAGAGGTGCTGAACCCTGGCGGATTTTAGAGCCCTCCTATAGCTGGACATACTATCTTTGTACGCAATTCTAAAGACCTCTAATTTAGTTTTTTCCACTTACGTTCCAGGGCACGGGTTTCTGTTTTGAGAGCGCAAGTATGACTGTTATACCATGGTGTAGTTTTATTCTCTCTAACCTTTTTTAATTTGATGGGTGCCACAGTATTTAGTGTGTTAGTAAAGATAGCATCCATACTGCTGATTACTACATCAAGGTCATTTGCGTTTGCGGGTGCATTTAGAAAAAGAGAAAGATCAGGTAAGTTATTTGTAAATTCATCTTTAGTGGACGGGACAATAGTTCTACCAGGGCGATATATCTGTGCAGATATGCTAATTTCAGGTAAACACAGCTTATATAGTAAGAGGTAGTGGTCTGTTATATCATCACTTTGTGGTATAATGTCTACATCAATAACCTCAATTCCATGAGACAAAATTAGATCTAATGTATGCTTTAAGCGATGGGTTGGACCAACAATGTTTTGCTTTATCCCAAGTGATTGTATTAAATCTGTAATCTCGAGCCCTAATGTATCGTTAGCGTCATCTATGTGGATGTTAAAGTCTCCTACAATTAATATTTTATCAGTTTTAACTAGTAAGTCAGAAATAAAATCAGAAAACTCTTTTAGAAAATTGACATAGGGTCCTGGGGGTCTATATATCGTGATTAAAGCGAGAGATAATATAGGTTTTTTCATAATATCCGGAAGCATAAGCGCATTAAGCATTACTTAAGCAATGAAACCCATTACAGAAACCCATTACAAAAACCCATTTTTACAGAAAAATGCTTTTCTTAAGCATTACAGAAACCCATTTTTACAGAAAGCATTACGTTAAGCATTAAGCGCCAATACTTCAAAAGATTTTAACATAAGTCCGTTTCTCTGATTAACATTAAGAAAATCCCTAAAGATATTCTCTAAGAGAGCCTCATGCTTATATAAGAATCCTGAAGGAGTTGCTTCATTTAAACTAATACAGTCATTTTGTTTCAGACAGGTTTCAGTGAGACAGAGTGCATTAAGATTGTTGTCTGTTATTATTTCATTTATGATAAGTGCTTTAGGTGCTAGTGACCTGATGTTTAGGAGGCCAAGCTTTAAAAAAAATTGTATTTTCACTTTTTTGCAGTTTTTGCAGTTTTTCTGGTTTGATTCTTAATATATTTTTTTCTAGAGCACACAGTAAGTTTATTTCCTGATCTAATAATACGAGGAACAGACTGATGAATTCTAAAATGTGAATTTTCACTTACTAGTCAGACAGAACGAAGCATCCTGGAGATGTTATCCGACAGAAGTTCAGCTCCAGCATTGCTCGGGTGTAGCCCATCAGCACGGAAAAACCTAGGCCGCTCCCAGAAAAGATTCCAGTTATTGGCCAAGAGCAACTTCTGTTCTTTACACCATGTTAATAGCCATTCATTTAGAGCAAAAAGTCTACTGAACCTTTCATTTCCTCGGCGTTAGGTAGGAAGCGGTCCAGAAACGATGATCTGCGTGGCTGGCGAGGTGCGTCGAATCGTCTCCATCAGGCTCCTGAAATCCCTCTTCAGGATCTCCGTCTGCCGCAGCCCGGTGTCGTTTGTCCCCACGTGGAGGACGACAGCTCCGATGCTCTCGCCAGCGCTCAGGATAGTGGGAACCTTAGCAGAAACATCCTTAACACGAGCACCGGGAAAGTAGTGAGTGCGTACATTGTTACCGTTAGTGGAAGCAGCGGCGAACGATGGAGTCACCGATGATTGCCACATCGCGACCCGTCTCGCGGAGGGGGTCGAAGCGGTTCTCCTTGGGGATCTCGAACACAAGAGGAGGAGACGTTCTGCCCCGAGACCTGGTATACACCTTACGCGGCTGCACCCAGGGGCCATGGTAGCCGGGTGCCGGAGTGAACGACCCCTGGACGAGCCGCGTCCTCAGTGCGCTGGGCCTGGACAGAGAAACACACAGGGTTGAGGTGGACGGAGTGTTGGGATTGTATCGCACACTTACCTCAGATGAGTGAGCCGCGGCCCGGAATACATCGAGCAGGACCCGTTGTTCCCGGAGCTGTGCTCGCTTCATCTCGAGATCGCGAATCTGGATTTCCACTGCTTCCAGCTCCAGCTCCAACGCCTCCACCGATGCTTCTCCTGCACTCAAGGATAGACACACAAGCGACATTGTACAGGGTGAAGAGCAAAGACAGTAAGTGAGACAGTAAGTGAAAGAAGTCACTAGCTTTAGCTGACCAGCGGTGCTAGTAGGCTAAAGCTACAAGCGGATGCTCGAGAGACAGAACGTTTTAAAGTAGATTTGTTTGTATAAATGTATAAAGGGTTTGTTCACCCTAAGTAGGAGAGACAAATACTAGCGAATAGGGAAGTATTTTATGATAAAAATGTCAATTGCGAATCTACGCGACGAAGCTCAAAACACACACAGCGAGGCAACTGTAACAGCAACAACAATGACGTCACTCAAGCATGCCTGCCGGTATGAAAGGCAAACGCCTGTGCACTGCTTCTGCTCTCCATACGCGCTGTGCACAGGTGACTGACGGACGCGCTCCGTATAAAGACACTGTTCTCAGATCAGCTTCTGTACACACGATTTGAAGATGAGCGAAAGTGGACGCTTTGGTATTTGGGTGTGTTTTTAAACAGACAAATACACCTAATAATATGTAAACATGTCTGTCCTGGCGTCTTTTATTTTAAACACAAATAATTTTGCCTTAAATGAGCACAAACAGTGCGAAAGTAATTGAATGCTTTCATTATAGATTTGTGTATAGCTCTCCATGCAATTAGGCTAATTAAGAAATGACAAAAAAAAACCCACACAAATGCTTGATCACAGCCCGGCCCAAAGATAGTGGCAGGAAATATCAGACATAATAAACATGTCTGGGCTCGGGCTCCGGCAGAGAATCTAAAGTCTACGATGGTACTTTTGATATTTGCATAGTGGACTTTGTAAGCGTAAAAACTGAATGCTTCACACATCAGAAAGTGGTTAAAGACAGTCTACAGAATAAGCATCTTCCATTCGGCCTTTTCCTTTTAACTTTTGGATTCGGGAAACTCCACTGAAGACATCAATTACATATGCAACTATTACATGAACTATTTCTAAACTCCAGCAAACTAATAAATCAACAATAACAAAGAAGTGTCGTGAAAAATGTTATATCCAAAAAAAAAGTTATATCCAAACACACTTCCACCTGTCGGGTTTAAGAGACATATGCAACACAATATGTCAGTGTACTAAGCAATGAGTACACGTTTTTTTATTTATTTATTTTTTATTTATTTATTTTTTTTCATCAAATCTTCTGACCAATCAAATGCTCTCTAGTATATGACATGCCCCGCCCCTTTAAGATGCTTCTTATTTGTTTTTCATTTGATGCGTTTGATCTCAACCACTCTCACTGGCAGAGCTCTGGTAAAACAAAACGCTATTGACTGTTTTTTTTTTAAGGGGAGGGGCTATTCTATGCCCCGCCCTCCAGTTAAGATTACATCAAACATCGAATGAAAACTGCAGATTTTAAAGCACTTCACAGGACCTTTAAAAATGCAGTTTGGCTTGCGGTTGAAGGCGAGGCTGGGATGAGCGAAATTCTGCTATCCTAAAGCTACGTCTGACATCCGACACATGGAAATCTTTCTTTTTCCATCGCTCTTATGTTACTCGCATCCTCCATTATTTCTAGCATTCTCTGAAAGAGTGAGCCCGAGGAAAACGACTTCCAAGCAGCTCCAAACCCTGTAATGAGAGAAAGAAGAATCAGCGCAGCACTGCTCAGGGCTCACAGACACCTGCTCTCCGTCATCCAGGAGCTTCTGGCTTTGATTCTGCGTGTCAAGAGCTTTGATTTCCTGCTGGGGTTTCCACACGTGTTTTTCTGAAAGTCAAACCTCTGCTGAAACCACCGACTGTTCAGATCCCATTAAATAAAGATGCAGGAGCACTTAAGAGCCTCTTCAGGTATAAGATCTCGACTGATTCATTCAAACAAGTGCAAGTGAATAAACCGTAAAATACACCCTACCGAAGAAGTGCCTTTGTTTGCTAAATTGCGCAGCTTCTGAAAACCTCCGACCACTTTAAATGGGTCATTTCACCAGGAATCGTTCTTTCCTTGATGTTTCTAGATAAAAGAGTGCATTGTGGTGTGAGAAAATACTGTAAATTTCAGAACTCAAAGCTTCCTCTACAGAGAATTAAAATGAAATCAAGTGGAAACAATGACTGCACTCCTGCAGGTTTCTTCATAAGACTGAGGAATATTTTAACACTTGTACACATGATCAGCTCTATTTACACGGGTCAAAGACACAGTGCTATTTTTTTCTTTTGATTTGTTCTAAATGTGTTACATATCGCTTGGGTGCACCTCATTTATGATTTATTTAGCATTTAGATTTTATTTTTAATTAGAATGTTTGCCGCTTATCAAAGTGAAAAACAAAAATCCATAAAAATAGGTTGATTAAAAAAATTCTAAACTAAAAGAAAAATAAATAGATAAATTGATGAACGGTCTGTGCTAAATCAATATTTTGTCATATGAATTGCAGAAAGTGTCAAAAATGAGATTTATGTGTCAAAATAAGATTTGTCACCAAAAATCATTCCATTTGCTGAAACACAGAGAATGTTGTGGCCAAATTAAGACTCAAAATCACCCCAGAGTGGATGAAAACATCCACAACAGCTCACAAGGGTTAAATTTTTTTATGTATTTTTTTAAAGTCTGTGTGGGGACAATCCCGCACAAATGGGATTTTGAAATTTTCCCCTGTCCCCAGTTGAAATTACGCCCCTGTTGTTTACTATGATGGCAAATTTGATGGCAAATGCTGTGAATTCAGAAACTTCGTTTGGAAACCATGTCCTCTGACCAGGTAAAGTACCCAGTGTTACACATAATGTCCTAATAGTCTATACATAGGGCACTGTCAAGAGTTTATAAGGCTGTAAAGTAACAGAGCCTCTTTATTTTAATAACCGGTCAGAGTGTAAGCACGTCTTATATTGATTCTTTTTTTAGGGCTTGTTTCCAAGTTCTTTCTCTCTCTCTTTCCTTTCTTTGCTAGCTCTGCCATGGAGGTGGTATTGAGACTTGCATATTAGATAGTTTCAACTTATTAAAAAAATAAGTCACGCCCTCATCAAAATAAGCCTTTGTTTGTTGTGATTACACGCCCTCTAGTGGCGAAAATGACATACTGTGCCTTTAAAGGTCGAAAACCTTTTTTTTTTTGTGTTTGTAATTTTCAAAATCCCATAGTTAGCTGCTGGCTAACTCCACCTAGGTCGTGAGCAAAATATGGGACAAATGTCACATATGCGCACTGATCTGTTCATAGACATTTTTTTATATATGTCTATGGTTGGCTGCACAGTGGCGCAGTTGGTAGCACGTTCTCCCTGTGTTGGCGTGGGTTTCCTCCGGGTGCTCCGGTTTCCCCCACAAGTCCAAAGACGTGGTATAGGTGAATTGGGTAGGCTAAATTGTCCGTAGTGTATGTGTGTGAATGAGTGTGTATGGATGTTTCCCAGTGATGGGTTGCAGCTGGAAAGGCATCCACTGCGTAAAACATATGTTGGATAAGTTGGCGGTTCATTCCGCTGTGGCGACCCCTGATTAATAAAGGGACTAAGCCGAAAAGAAAATGAATGAATGAATGAATGTCTATGGTTCCACTGACAGGGGTTGTGTGTAGCTGTCAGAATATTTAAAGTTGCAGAGTTTGGTTTAGGTGACATGACGGTGCTTTGATAGCAGAGATATCAGAATTCATCTAGTTAAGGCTACCACTGAAATGATTTTAGAGTCATTATATTAAAGACACATCATGTAAGATTATTTTGCATTACACTAACCCAAAATAAAAACTAGAACAATGTTATATATATTGCTTTTCATTGTCTTAAATGTTTTGAAGAATGTTCAAATCAAGAGAAATAAGCAATTTTAACTAGTGACACAGACTGTGTCCTGCGAGGCCATGGTAATTGCGTCACACACTCTGGATTTCTGGTTTGGTTACATATAAAAGAGTGAAACAGCAAAGGCACTTTATAACAGAACCCTAAATATTATTTAGCTTGAAAAAACAGCACTGCTTCTTCTTCTCCGCATGGTCATGAGCAGAAGAAACGGTGGACTGTGGCATAATAAAAGCTCTGCTGCTTTTTTGTTGTGTCATGCTCGTCTCTCAACAGCATCAGTAAATGCTCTTGTTTCACTTTGACAGCTTTAAACATGATAATAAGTGTTGAATACTTCAGCTTATTCATGAACATGATTTCTGCAGGCGTCCTGTAGAACGATGAAGAACACAACTCACTTGATTCCACACTCAGTCATGGCCTCATCAAAGTATGCCTTTGTTTGTTGTGAATACTCGCTCTCTAGTGGTGAAAATTACACACTGGGCCTTTTAAACACACACACACACAC